>PVKA01004131.1:0-102176 GCA_004027165.1 Ctenomys sociabilis | reverse complement strand
ACCACCATTATCATCACCACCACCACCACCACCATTATCATCACCACCATCACCATCACCACCACCACCACCACCATTATCACCACCACCAACAACAACAGATATGATGGCCCTTAAAGATACAGAATTGGCAATCATGTTTCTAGACATTGAAGTAGATGAAACTTTAAGTCACGTATCAGTTGTGTATTTATTTATTTATTTTTTTAAAATTTATGTATTTAGTATAGGTCTCACTGTTTTCAGACTCCCCAGGGCTGGGATCACCATGCATCACCACTCCCACTCTCGGGGCCAGTGTGACACGCACTACCAGGGATTGAATCCAAGCCCCTGTCCTTGCCCTTGCTGCGCTGTCTCGCCAGCCTTGTTCATGTTTTTTTTGAGGTCAAGTCTAGTTATGCAGTTTAGGGTGGCCTTGAACTCACTATGTGGCCCATATAGATCTTGAATTCACAGCCCGTTTTAGTGGTGAAGGTGGATGAGTGCACTTTGGGGCACTTACCTCATCCTCAGAACCTTTCATGGCCCATCTGAGGACACAGCTAATGCCCAATTCCTCTGAGTTCTTCCCATTTTCTTTAAAGCTCAGTACTGATCTCAGAAGTATTACATTAAGTGAAAGAAGTGAGGATCAAAGGCTGCAGGCTGTATGATCCTGTGTCTGTGATATTCTCCAAAGGCAGAGCTCTAGGTTGGAAAAGAGGTCACTGTCTGCCGGGATAGGGTGGCGAATGAGGCCAAAGTAGTTTTTTGAAGCAGTGTTCTATTTTATACCTTGATGCAGCGGTGATTATAAGACATGTATTTGTTAGAATCTGTGGAACAGTGCAATGAAATGGGTGCATTTTATAGTCTGCAAGTTGTGCCTTGATGCAGACAGCACAAACTCTCAATCGTGTCCAGGCCTCTGTCGCAGTGGGATTTTCATCTTGGAAAGATCATAGCTGTAGGCCATGAGGAAAGAGGCTTTGAGAGACCACTGTAACCCCGTATCAAGAATAAGCAAGCACAGAGTATAAGAATCATGGAAGCATAATTGACTCCACTTCCCTGGAAAGGAAATCCAGGGAAGGATCAGGTTGGTCCTCAGCTGAGGGGATCAGCAGCTCCCAGCTCTCCTCCTCCAGGCTGGGTCAGGGGTAGAGGGGTCCTGCACAGTGTAGGAGGCAGGATCGAGGTGGAGGGCATAGGCACGGTGTGGGGCTGTGGAGCCAGGGCAGTCAGTGTTCTGGAGGAAGCAGTGGGGAATCAACGGAGAGAGTGCTGTGAGCGTGGTGCTTCCAGCCAGCCTGGAGGTGGGGAGGAGAATGGGAAAGTCCGGGTTCAGGCTCCTCTTTGCTCCTCTGCTGGGATGCACTTCTTTTCTGGCCACCCTGCCTGGTCTTAGGACAAACACAGGTGTACCTTCCTCCACCATTGCAAGTGCCTGTTGTACAGCCACAGGAAGCAGCTTCTCCTTCTTTTCCTTCTCCTTCTCCTTCTCCTTCTCTTTCGCCTTCTCCTTCTCCTTCCTCTTCCTCTTCCTCCTTCTCCTCCTCTTTCTTTACCTCTTCCTCCTCCTTTAAGAATTTCTTTTAAATGCATTTGGTTGTTATAGGGGCTCACTCCGCAGCTGGGACTTGTGATCCTTCTGTTTTCAGCATCCCCAGTGCTGGAATTATGCTTGTTCACCTCTATGCCTGGACTCTGTGACTGGGACCGGCTCAGCCCACCCTGGGGGTGGGGCTGGCTCACCATGTGGTGCTGGGGATCAAACCTTGGTCCCTGCACTTGCCTAAGCTTACCTAAGTAGGTGCTTTAGTCTGCTGAGCTATCTCATCAGTCCCCCCTCAAATTTTGTTTTTTTGGTACTGGGGAGAGAACCCAGACCTTTGCCCTGATCTACATCCCTAGCCCTTTTTTATTTTGAGACAGAGTCTTTTTAAAAAATCTTTTATTTATTTGATATAGGGTCTCCCTATGTTCAGTGCAGGGCTGACCCAGCATGCAGTAGTGGGGATCAAACTGTTCTTTGTGCTTGCCAGTACTTAGATCACTGAGCTATCTCCCTAGCCCTGAGACAGAGTCTTGATAAGTTGCTTAAGTTGCCAAGGTTGGATTTGAGCTTGCTTGTAGTCCTCCTGCCTCAGCCAGAGCACTGGGGTTATGGGCATGTGCCACTGTGTCTGGCTCAGGCCAGTTTCTTCCACACTTTCCCTGGGGTTGTGTATTTTATCATGATCCGGGCATTTCGGTTTCTCATTAGAATCTGACTATTTACCTGTGCACCGCCCCCAGGCTTCGCCCAACCTGGTTTCATCTCAAATCCTAGTTGTTCCACAATGCAGCATTACGGGGAGATCCTGTGTAATACACAAATTACACAGTAGCTTCTGAAATGCTAGTTGTGTTCTGCTCAATGAGCATCTTTACCGACAGGGAAGTAATAAATACTTTAGTTATACATAAACATTGTCTGATTTAAAGCACTTGATCAAAAATATATGCCTTACAAGTAATTTTATTTTTTCTGAAACCAGCTTCAGACAAATCAACCACATTGCTCACCAGCGGCCAAAGCTAAAGGGGTGGGGCGGAGGGAAACTGGAGTTAGGAAGCTGGTGGCAGCAATGACAAATGTGACAGCTTCCAACTGGGCCTGGGAAGGAGTCCTGGTGTGGGAAGCAGGCTGCTAAGTGGAGCTCCAGGAGCCGGGACAGACTGCGAGGTGGACAGCCAGCAAGGACATTTTCCATGAGCTGGAAACCCGGCTTGAACAATATGCCCTGGAAGTGGGCCGACCCTCTAGCTGCACAAGCTTCTGAGAAACATTTCCTCAGGGTTGTTTATAGTTTGCTGCTAGCATACACAGATCTGACACTTTCTGGCTTTAAAGTTGCACACATCCCGTCCATTGTGGAGAGTTAGACAGGGTCCCTGTCCAACTGTGGATGAATACCAGGGCCTTCCAAGGGTGGGTGTCCCAGAAGAGTGGAGCCTGGCTGAGGCAGATGGGGAGTAGTCTCCCTTGGGCAGGGCCAGCAATGGCCTGGTTGAGTGAGGCCTGTCCTCCAGCTGGGGCCCACCGACCAGCTCTAAGGCCACATTGGCTCGGCACCGCATGAGCCCTGGCATGTGCACGCATGTGTGGGCATGGGTCTGGGCTGGGCAGTGTGGCTGTGGGCCATGAGCTGTGATCTCAGAAGGGCAGGTTCAAGGGCAGCTGGATGCTCTTGTGGCCCATGCAGGAGTCCCTGGAAGGCTGTGACATGAGCGGCCCTATGACTAGGGATCTCCATAGACCAGCAGGGCCTTCTCAGTGGGCTTGTGAGGGGGTAAGTAGAGACTGTGGGGGCCGAGGGTTTCCCAGGTACAGAAGACTGGGGTCCCCTGCATTGCTTGTATTCTGCTTGGCCCTTGAGAGCCCCCGAGGGCCTGTCATGTGCCTGAGGGATGTCCAAGAGGTGGCTGAAGGGGAGACTGAGGCGGGCATCCCTGTTCCTGGTTGGCACTGCATGCCACTCCTTCCCAGGGATGTCTCACATAGAGTGCTAAGAGCACAGCCAGTGAAGCAGGGATGGACAAGGAGAGCTGCGTCAGCCCAGAAGGCTGCCGAGCACAGGAAGCCTTTTTTTCCTTCTCTCTCTTGTTTCTCTCTCTCTTACTTTTTAAAGAGAATAAAAAATAGTAAAAGAACACAGTCCAACAGCATTAGAAATGATGGAGAATTTCACTAAACAAAATAATAGGAATTCAGCAGGGGTTGTTATGTTGTATAATTTGGTCTTCACATAAGCAAAATTAGTAAAAAAAAAAAAAAAAAAGGTTATAAGAAATTAAAAGGGATAAGAAAAGAATTTAAGCATTAGTCGCTCCTTTCAATAGACCAGCAGGAATCAGCAATATAATTATCCAAGCTAGCCTGTATGTACATAAATGTATCTCTTTCCCTTACTTCTTCCTTTCTTCTGTCCTTTCCCTCATCGAGCTGCTCCTTCCCTTTGAGCAGTTTCTTTCCCTTTCACAGTATCTATTGTACCTTTCAGATTTTATTTACTCTTTCAGGCACCATTAAGACAACATGATGCTTGCACGTGTGGGTCTGATTTAGTTCACGTATGAGGATGGTCTGTAGTTACATCTGTTTACTTAGAGAAGCTTAAAGTTTGCCTTTTTTTATAGCTGAGTAATAACTACATTGTGTAAAAAATACCACCTCTTCTTCGTCCATCCCTCAAGTGGTGAGCATTTGGGTTATTTCCAAGATTGAGCTATGATAAATTGTGCTGCTATAAACATAGGTACATGTATATTGCTGTGGTATATGTTTTCAGTTCTTTTGGAAAAATACCCAGCAAAGGTAGCCTTGAATGAAAGGGTAATCCATAGAATGGGAAAAATAGTTGTAATCCTTATATTTAAGAAGGAGCTATTACTAAAAATATGTAGGGAGCTCGCACAATGCAGTAGCAAAACCAAAATCCGAAAACCACTCAACCAACTAAGTTACCTCTGATCAGTTTGCAAAAGAGCAAAAGACCCCAGTAGACATTTTTCCAAAGAAAGTATACAGATAGTCAACAAGTACCGGAAAATGTGATCAACTTCATTAATTATCAGGAAGATATAGATTGAACCAAAGAGTCAAAAGAAAAGGTAATTTTCTTGTATTGGTACATGCAGTGAAAAGGAAGACCTTAAACATGATCATAAGAATGTGAATTGGAAGGGTCCTTGTGGAAAGTAGTATGGAAGTTTCTCAAAAAAACAAAAACAAACAAAACCTCTAAAAATACAACTACTGTGTGACCCAGCACAAGGAATGTGGCCCTGTCACAAACACACCTGTGTGTGTGTGCGTTGCTGTATGAATCACAGTAATCCACCATGTGTCTCTTGGTGGTTACCTGGATGAAGAGAATCTATTTTCAGTGGAGTATTATTTGGCCTTCTAGAAGGAAGTCCAGCCACTTGTTATAATAGAGATGGACCTGAAGAACATTCTGGAAAGTGAAATGCCAGTCACAGAAAAATAAATTCTATGGAATCTAAAGAAGTCTAGAATCAGAGAGTAGAATGATGGTTTTTCAGGGCTTGGGGAGTTGGAACAAAGCTGGTGAAAGGTTTTAGACTTGCAGTTTACAAGACGAACACTGTTGGAGCTTGGTGACTGGCTAATAACAGAATAGAGCTTAAATATTCTCACCACTGAAGAGCCATTAGGTGCAGGGAATCTGTTAGTTAACTTGCTGGTGGTAATCATTTCTTTCTTTCTTTTCTTTTTTTTTTTTTTTTTTTTTTTTTTGGCAGGGCTGGGAATTGAACTCGGGCCCTTGTGCTTGCCAGGGAAGCGCTTATTCCACTGAGCCATCTCTCTGGCCCAATCATTTCATAATGAATACATATTTTAAAACATCAGAGAGTGAGTGGGGTGACATGGTGTGTGCCTATAATCTCAGTGCTCTGGGAGACTGAGGCAGGAGGACTGAAAACTTGAGCCTAGCCTGAGCAGTTTAATAACTTATTGTGTTCCTGTCTCACAATAAAAAGGTTTGGGGATGTAGCTCAGTGGGAAGGCTGTAGGGTCCAGTTCCTAGTGTCTCCTCCACTCCAATTTAAGTTTTTAACCCATCACACCTTGATCAAGTTGAAAGGGGGACTTGGACGTTTTTCTCTCCTGTGCCGTTCCTACCCTTGTGGACAGAGTCCAGGAATCCTTGAAGCGAGCTCAATGCTTGTCTGCCTTTGAAGTCACTCTGGAGCTGGAGACGGGAACCAGAAGGAGCTGCTGTAGGAAGTTAGCTCATCCCTCCCCCCATCCAGCTCTGGTTTATCTTTGGGCTCCTGCCCTGCCCCGCCACATCTGTGTACATTTACTTGTTCCTCATATCCGCGTTGTGGGCGTGGGTATTCCCACCCCACTGCTGCTTTCAAAACCCTGCCCCAAGCAGGAGGCTTTTTAGACTGCATTTAGCCCCAGTAGCTTGAGCCAACACTTCCACATTAGCAGACTCCGCAGAGACCTCGGTTCCGGCTCTGGTCCCTGCAGATGTTCTGTTAGCTCTTGAGCCATAGACAGAGGAAGCTGGCTTGATCTGAGACGCCCAAATGCCAGAATGACCTCATCACTGGGGCTGGCGAAGGGCATGGAGCCCTGAACCTACCGGAAGGAGCCTGACCCAGAGAGCTAAGTGCATTTGAGGATTTTTTCCTTCGAGATAGTATATCTAATAAGAATGAGGTATAGGAAAGAGGCAGATGGCCAGCCCTCAGTTCAAATCCTGTATGATCACAAGCTGGACAACTTGGGGTTATTACTTGATGTTTCTGATCAAGATTCTTGGTCTGTAAAATAGGAGTCATGATACCAACCTTGAAGATTGTCATAATAACAAAGATTACATTTGTGAAGTCCATGGTCCAGGACTGGGACCCTCCCCATCAATGGTATGATTATTATTAGGATTGTGTACCAAGTGGAGAGTTGGCAAGGATCACTTTGCAAAATTTTTTGTTCCTAAGGAAGGCAGTGTTTCTCTCCCTCCCTCCCTCATTTCTGGCCACACATCAGAATCACATGGCATGGTTTTAAAAATGCGCCAGCCTGGTTTTAAAGTCCTGGTGGTTCTCATTTATGAGTTGTACATGGTGCCCTAGAATCTGTTTTTCAAAGTATTCCAGGTGCTTCCAAGATTTCTTCTAGTTTATCAGGGGAAAGCATTGCCCCCAACAGAATGTAGGCAATGGTGCAGGGTGCTGTGGCGCACGGGGGAAGCCAGGGTTGCAGGGAGACCCCTTTTCCTGGGACCTCTTACTTAGATCAGCCACATCTTCCAGTGGTTGCTGTCTGTTGTAGGAGTCCTGGGAGCCATTGCATTCAGTGTGTCTTCCTCCCTCCTGTAGTGATAGGGGCAGCTGGTGGTGGGCAGGGCGGGGGGTAGGGCCTAGGACAAAGGTGCCTCCTCCTCCTCCTCCTGGGGCGGCCTGCCTCACTGCTCTAGAACTCTGGCTGGAGCCCCAGGTTTGGGGAGCGGGCTTTGCCCATCTATTCTGGTTGTTCCCTGTGCTCATCCTGTTCAGAATCATTCTTTTTCCCTGAGTCCTGCTCACTCCATTCACACTGTCCTGGGACACCTGATGTTTGGAGCTCGAGAAGTGCAAAGAATTTGCTTTTAGCTGTGTGTATAGGATGTAGGTACAGTATTTGAAAATTCTCCTCTTGCTTATAACCATGGTTAATATTGTTTCTGGTGGTAATGGGATGCCTGGGAGATAGAGTTGGGCCCTGATGTGCCTTTTGAGTGTGTCTCCCAGGGAGTCCAGAGACACAGATAACACTGGCAAACAGCCTCTAAGAGCATCTCTGGTATCTGAACAGTGGGGAGATGGGGGAACTGGAGCAAGGTCAGGGTTCCAATCTCTGTATTTCACTTTATTTGGCATCTGATTTCTTTCACTATATTTCACTTCTTTCTAGCCCTGACCTTTTGCACTAATTTAAATGGATGGTTTAGGAGCTCATTATTGATGGGCTTACAAGCCTGTGAACTTTTACCATACTAAGATTTTTTTCTTACTTATAAATTAGTATGCCAATTACCATGTGCCCACCAGTGATAGCTAAAAGAAACCAGATAGTAGAACCAAAGGGAATTAAACAGCAGTCCTAAGTGTGCCTGTTTTCTGAGATGTTTTTCTCTCCCCTTTTCTCCATTCATCTCCTCCTTTCTTTCAGCTACGATTTGTCTGTGTAAGGGTGGTTTCAGCTCTCTCCAGGCCCGGGGCCTTAAATGCCCCCTGGCTTGTGATTCCTCATTGCCTGCTTCCGTCCACACCTTTCCTCCCGAGCTGGATGTGTGCGTCTGAGTGTCTGGGCCCCTGCCAGCTTCTGCCACTCCGCTGCCCGAAGCTGAGTGCTTGCTTCACCTCCGGAAATCTGCTTCCTCCACAATCTTTCCCATCCTCAGGGTCAAGAAGGGCATCTGGCACTCAGGGCAGATGGTCATAGAATGAAGAATCAGGGAATGGAAGGCTCCTAGGTGGCTGCCCAGAGTCAGGTGCAGAGGCAGTCGCAGCTCTGCGATGCCCTAGGTGTGCACAGCAGCTAGGGCCCTCCCTGCTGCGTGCCTCCCAGGGCCGAGGGTTGGCTGGTTTGTGCCAGGACACAGGCGAGGAGGGGGCTGCATCAGTGCAAGGCATTGCGCTGGGTCTTCTGCACAGCACCATGGTGACGTTCTGCCCAGCCTTTGTGAGCGCTCCCGACACGCGTCTGTCCTGAGTGACTTCCCACGGGTGCCTCTCCCCACAGAGCTTGGCTTCTCACCCCCTGGGAGTGTGCCTGCATTCCTTCCCTTAGACTCCTGGTCCTTGCCCCAGGCTGCCTCCCTCCGTTCCTCAGGTCCTTCCAGACTTTTCCACCTTTCTTTTTATTTTTTTTAATTTTTGTTTTATTGGAGTACAAATATCAATGAGATAGTTTTAAGATACCTTGACAAGATGGATTTGATAAATTAATACACTGCAAACTGTTTTCATAATGTTTTGGTATCATAGAAGGTGCATACATGATATTATACGTACAGACATTGTTACACCGTATGTTTTCCACCTTTCAGATCAGTCCCTTTGCCTCCTGCAGGGCTCCCTCACTCTGCCACTGCCGCCACCACCACCACCACCACCACCACCACCACCACCACCACACGGCTGCACTGATCACCCACTTCCCAGATTTCTCCGGTGTCCACCTCCTTTGGGGTTCACCTGGCTTCCTCTTGAAGTGCTCATCTCGTTTCTTTGGAAGCTATAGCCCCTTGAATCCAGGATGTTTGTCCCTCATTCTGTGTGCTAAGCATGAAACACCTGGATTTTTATTTTCACAAATTAAAAAAAATATGTGGTAAGACACCCACAACATAAACTTCACTGCTGTCACTGGCCAAAGTGTCCAGCTTGGAGGTATTTAGTAGACTTCTATGACTGCACGTCTGGGCCTTGGAACTCTTTCCATCTGGCAAATCTGAAGTCCCACACCTCTTTCTAGACAGCTTGGATAGTGGACCTTCATCCCTGAAGGTCCTTGTGGTAAAGGTGTGGTCTACAATGGCACTGTTGAGCGATGGGGACCCTTTAGAATGCTGGGCTGAGTTAGGAGGTCCGGAGGGGATGGAGGTGTGGTGCTGGTGGGCAGTGTGGGCCCCTGTGTGTGGCCTCTTCCTGGCCTCAAGGAGAGCTGTGTGCTAGGCCAGGCACTCCCTGCGTGGTCATCTGGCATGATATACCCACTAGAGGGCCAAGGTCTGCCTGCTCTTCACTGGAACCTGCCAAACTGTGAGCCAAAATAAGCCATTTCTCTTTTCAAGTTAATTTCCACAGGTATTTTGCTATAGTGCAGAAATCTGACTAATTCACCCTCCAACTTTCCCTTCTCTATTTTCCATCAGCTAACAAGCATAGGCATGATGTATATGACTAGAACCACATTATATTTGCTTTTTTGTGATCAGCTGTTTCACTCCACAGAACATTCCCAGGTCATCCACACGTCAGAATTTCCTCCCTTTTTAAGGTTGCTTTAATATTGCACTGTGTACATATTTCATGTTTTGGTTTTCCATGGATTGATGCTCTGGCCATGTCTGTATTTTGGCTGTTGTGAACATATAAATATTTCTTCAAGATGTTGTTTTCAGCTAGGGAACAGTTCAGTGGTCTAATCACCTGCCTGGCAAGCACAAGAACCCAAGTTCAATCCCTGGTACCACATGCTGTCCCTGCCTGGGGTGTGCCACGTTAGCCACTGAAACCAGGTATGGTAGCGCATGCCTGTAATCCCAGAGATGGGGAGGCTGAGACAGGAGGATCACTAAGAGTCTGAGCTCTGTACTAAGACCTTATACCAAATAAATAAATGAATAAATGATTTAAAAAGTTGTTTTATACCCAGAACTGAAATTTGTGGTCATGTAGTAATTTTATTTAAGGAACTGCTGAGCTATTTTCCCTAACAGCTTTACGTTTCCATCAGCAGTGTATAAGGGGTTCCAATTTCTATAAACCCTTATCCGTGCTTGTTTTATTTGATAGTAGCTAAGATTTGCATCTGTAGCTATTAGTGATGTGTTTGACATCTTTTCATCTACTTCCTGGCCATTTGTATGTCTTGTTAGGAGAAATGTCTTTCAAAACTGTTGTCTATTTTTAGGATTTTCTTTCTTTTTTGCTGGCTCAGACTGCAAAGGGTGGGTCTGGGAATTGAACCATAATCCTCAGCACCTGACTGGTTTGCTAGAACAGGTGCTTAAACAACTGAGCTAACCCACAAGCCCCTGTTGTCCATTTTTAAACTTGGGTTTTGTTGTTCTTGTGGTTGAGTTTAGGAGTTCTTTATGTATTTTGCATATTAATCCCTTATCAGATAAATGACCACAGCAAGTAGCTACTTTTTTTTTTTGTTTTTGTATTTTAGGGAAGGGTCTACAGGGTGTTCAGGGTCTCACTACCGGATTGGACTCATGGTGATCCACCTGTTTACAACCTCCCAAGAGTTGGAATTACGGGTGTGCATCACCACGCTCAGTCTCAATTGCTGTCTCAGTGAGCCTGGGGGCGGGGCCAGCACAGCAGGCCTGCCCATGGAACCCACTCATTTTAATCTGCTGAGCTATTTGGCCAGCCCAAGTAGCTACTTTTGATATGGAATTAATTGGTAACCCCTGACCAAGTATTACAGGGATGCACACTAGAAGCTCCTGAAATGCTGTCAGGAAACCTGAAAGAATATTTTTGTTTGTTTATTTCTTTGGGCTTGCTATATTGTAGTTCAGGCTGACCTTGAACTCACTGTGTAGCCCAGGTTGGCCTCACAGGTATGGCACTCTTCCTGCCTCAGCCTCCTGATGCTGGGATTATAAACATGCACCACCACACCTATCGAAGAAAATATATCAGACATTTTGCATGCCTTGTCTCCTGATAAACTCACAAAACCCCATAAGATATATCCTGTCACTTCCACTTCAGAGATGAAGGACCTATTACTCAGAGAAATCAAGTAGGTCCCTTTGCCTAGTAAGTGACATAAATAAGGTGTTAAGCCATGCCTGTCTGAGTCTCTGCCCCGCCCCAACCCCCAGGCTGCGTGAGCTTTGCACATTACTCTTCATAGCTAGAGTTCATTCAAAATGTCCCAGTGCCCAGCAAGCAGGCCACTTCCAGCATCCCTGACTCCACAGGATGCCACCTTGCTCCAAGTGTGAGCCTTAGCGTGACTTGGACACTTTCTTCAGTCGGCATGGCGACAGCGAATCCCCTGGCTTTGCTGTTCTTCTTGAGTCCTCTGAGCTTGGATCTTCTCAGAGTCATTCCCTGACTCCTACAGAGTTTGATTAACAGGAAGTCCAGGGATGTAGTGCAGGCAGGCTGGGTACAGGCAAGCGAGGGCCCCACCCTGAAGCAGCAGCCTCCTTGGGTGTTGTGTTGAACTGGGCAGCAGACACAGCTGGGGAGTAGTGACCGACGTTGTGTTCTTGAAAATGAAGCCCATGGTGCAGTGCAGGCTTAGTATGCTTCTGGTCCTTTCCCCTTCCCATGATGGTTGTGCTAGGCAAAGCCAGCTGAGTCAACATTAGGCCAAGAAGGTCATACTTAGGAAGGATACGTGCTGAAAAGGTGCTGCGGTGCAGCCGTGGCCCTGGGATGCGATCTTTTGGCCAGGTTTGTTCTGGCTGCAGTTTACTTAGGAATCAAGCACATAGCGTCCTGGAAAGAATGCCCACTAAAATCTAAGAGGGCTTCATAGCCTGGAAGAGGGATTGCACTTGGCCTGGAATAGCATTCGTCTGCTCTGCATTGGCTGGTTTTAAAATGATAGCATCCAAAGTGAGCACTGCATAAGAAGCGCTTGATGAACAGGACCTGATTTGACTTTTTGTAACAGTGCTATGGGGTGTGTTCTTAGTGATTCTCCGGTCTCACAAGTGGTAGATGGCAGACGACTCCAGCCTGGTTCTCGTTTGTTTCCGAAGTCTTTGCTCTCCCAGGCGGCGCTAAGCGAAGCCTTCACTAGCAGGGCTGCGGGGAGAGAGGACGCAGCTGATAGGAGCTCAGTGCATGCCTCTCACCTTTGCCCACACAGCTTTCTTCCAGAGGTATTTGGAGGGGTCAAGAACTGTCTCAGAGGAAAAAGGCCTTTTCTTAGGAGAGCGTATATTTGGCATGAAGGAAATCTTACTTGCTTGCAACCTAAATTCTTTCCATGAGGCTGATTTCCTCAGCTCTTAAGTGGTGAATAATGAATGTATCAACTTTAACAGTTCCCTTGTCCCTGTCCCAAAGACCTGTTCTGCCCTGTTGGGGTTTTCTTTCTTAAAATATTGGTGAAATACACACCCGGCATATCACTAGTGATGGGGTATTTATAATGTGTTATGCAGCTAACACTATTATTTGGTTCCTGAATGTTTTCACTACGCCCAGGGAAACCCTGTGTTCACTGAGCAGCCGTTCCTCATGACCCCCTCCCCAGTCCGTGGAGGCATTAATCACTCTGTCTCTAAGGCTTCACTGACCCTGGGTACTTCGTAGAGAGGACCTCATGCAATTCAGGGCCTTGGGTGTGAATGTTCATGTCACCACCCGCGGTTCTTCTTCTCCATGTCAGAATTTGAGGATCTGCTGTGCTACTCTGGAGCCTTGGGAGCTGAGTCCCTGGGTTAGGGACAGCCTGGATGTCACGGAGACAGAGGGCATTATTGGTGTCTTTGAACTTCAGAGTGGTAGGGAGTAGTTAGTGGAATGGTGTCATGTCCCTTGCTGTTTGGCCTCAAGCAAGTTATGTAGTATTTCTTCATCTCACTTTTCTTCCTCCATATGGAAATAGTAGCGTCTGTGGCCATGGCGTTGCCCGAGGACTCCGTGAGATGCCTGGGGCATTGCCCAGTGCGCTGAAGAACTATGTGTGAGGAGGAGCATCTGCACCTCAAGTTGGGCCGGGCCACAGCGTTCATAGGAGCAATCGTGGAGGCCCCTGGGTGGGCCTCCCCCACCTGCCTCCCGTCAGAGCCAGGCTGAACATTGTCACCGAGCAGCCCTGGGTATTGTGTCTTCAGCTTGGCAACCTTCCCTACCTCGAGTAAGGAGGGGTTCTCTCCCCACCCTGACCCCCTGTCCACTCCCAGCCTTCCCTCAGGCCCTGTGGCCCTTCTAGCCCTGCGCCTTTGTTCATATTCTTTCATCTGTTGAGATGACTTTGTAGTCTTCACCGTAGGTAAAGCTCCCCACAATGCTTTGAGTTTTTCATCCACCATAGTAATGTGAGTGCCCGTAGGGCTGTTCTGAGGCTTCTCTGACCTAGTAGATGACAGATGGTTCCTCCTACTCAATAATAGTAATAATAATAATAATAACAACAACAACAACAACAAACATGTTTGTGTGGGTGACATCTAGCAGTCACTCGATATACTATCATTATCCTATTCTACCATTCTATTAGGACCATTTCATAGACCTGTTTCTCAACTAGAAGCAAATTCCTTGAGGACGAGACCATCCTGTCTTCTAACCACTTATACCTAGCATAATACTCTTCATAGGGAAAGTTTTAATGTTATTTAGTGAGTTCAAATGCTGTCTGCCTTTGACCCAGTGTGCTGAGCATGTCTCTCCCTTTCTCTCTGGTGTGTGTGTGTGTGTGTGTGTGTGTGTGTGTGTGTGTGAGAGAGAGAGAGAGAGAGAGAGAGAGAGAGAGAGAGAGAAATCCTCACTTGGCCTCAGCTACTAATTTGGTTTCTGGACAGTTCCTGTGTATAACTCTGGCTTCTCTAATCAAATTTGAGGAGTCAGGTCTCCAAAGGGTGGCCTGTTGATCTTCCACAGCATTCAGTATAAGGTTGGTTAGACAGAATTGGATTAATTCATCCCTGGTGAATGTAACTGACTTGAAAGAATTGCCCAAGCTACATTTTTGAAAATACAGAAAAGAACATTAAAATCTCCTGTCAACTCCCCTCTAACAGCACCCTCCCATCCTCCCAAGCCAACCGCTGTTCACAGGAAGACAGGTTACTATCCTAGGTAATAGCACACGTGTACTGCATGGCTGTCACGTGCTGAGTGTCCATCTACAGCACTCAGATTTAACTTCCTGTGGTGAGACAGACACTATCATCCCCACTTTATAGAACAGAAAACTGAGGTGCAGAGACATTAATTTATTCAGGGCCGCAAGGCTTGTAAGTTGAGGAGCTGAATTCTAAACCCAAGCAGTCTGGCTCCAGGGTCTCTCTTTAGTTCTGGGTTAAGCTGCCTTTTGTGCATGTTTGTTTCCACCCACAGGGTCACCTACACATGCCTTCCCAGGTTTGATGACACAGCCTAAGCCTGGGCCCCAATGAAGCGGGGGGGGGGGGTTCCTCTCTCCTGTGCTCTCACCGGTTGTGTGATGTTAGGACTATCACTTTATCTCTCTGAGCCTGTTTTTCCTTTTATAAATCTGGAGCTGGTCTTAGCGCTCTCCATTATTCAGCCAGAACGTTCTGTGATTTTAGGAATTAAAAACAGAAGTGAGCGCTTGCTTTTCTGCACGTCCTTCCCGCCTCTCCTCTCCGCACCTGCAGGCATATTATCTTCTGCACCATGCAGGCAGGCGGTCAAGTCACCCTGACCCAGGGCCCTCCCCCACCGCCCTGAGCCTGCAGACGCTGCTGCCAGCTGAGAGCACACGTGCCCTTGGTGGGGTTTGCTGAGGAGCGGGCTTAGTGGCTTATGTAAGCTATTAAGATCCCATTGATTTTAAGAGAGTTTGCATCCTTTGAGCTGCAGATGGGGCCGCTGGTGTTTATGGGGCTTCCCGAGGGGAGGTTGAAGAGGAGGGTCTGCAGGGTTGATGGGGGCTTTTCCTGGCACACATTGCAACTGCTTGTTTCTTCCTCTGCCAGCTTCCCGGGTCAAGGCAAAGGCAAAGAAAGGGCTGAATTTATCTGAGCACTGTGTGGGCACACGTGTACCTCTGTTGTGTGTGTGACATGTGCCAGAGTAATGTCTGGGTCACCTAGCACCACAGGACAACAAGTCTCCAAGTCCCTGAAAGGCTAGTTAAAATGGTCTACTTGGACCTACCAACCCTGAACTTTAATCTTCAGAGGCCTGGGGGAGAGCCTGCCATTTGTTATTGTTGCTGTTCTGCTGTGATCGAACCAGGGACTTTACATCAACCTATATCCCCAGTCCTTTTTATTTATTTTTTTAAATTTAAGACGGGTTTGGCTAAGCCACCAAGTTGCCCATCTGGCCTTAACCTTGTGGTCCTCCTGCCTGAGCCACCAGAGTGCTGGGATTACAGGTGTGTGGCTCCAGGCCCTGCTGACGGCTCACATTCTAACAGGTTCTGAGGTGGTGCTGAAGCATTGGTCCAGGGCTGCTCAGCCAGCCCTTTAGCAGAATTTTACATCCCTTCAGTGATAAACCGAAACTGAGCTAAGACCTTCCTGGGCATGACTTTATATAAAATGTGTACCTCGGTACCCTAAGAGTCAGAGAGAAGAACCGCACCTCTTCTTGACCTGGGGCCTGACTGTGCCCATTCATTCCTGTGGGAGGCCGTCCTTAAGGGCGGCCCGAGACCCCCAGTGGGCCCCTCAGCCTGTGTGAACTGTAGCCCTGTGTGCCGTGCTGGCAGCCTGCTGCCTTCCTTTCCCTGGCTGTGCACTCCTAGTGTTCTTCCTTCCCTGCTTGGAGCTTAACAAAAAAAATAAAATGAGAAACCAAAATGTTCTTACTCGAATACTCACAACTATAAAAATAGGAAGAGTACCAGTGAGCTGTCTTCCCATCTTCTAGATTTTTAACATTTTTGCTTCTTCTTATTTCCTGCAGAAGTATTGGAGAGCCAGTCCAGACATCTTAACATTCCCCTCCTAAATATTTCCGACTACATCTCTTTTGAAAAATGACATTTTCTTGCATAACCACAAAACCAAGACCGCAGCTAACAATTCCAGTAGTTTGTCAGTATCATCTGACACTCAGACCGTATTCAGATTATCCCAGGTGCTCCAAAATGTCTTTGCAGTTGACTTAAGAGATCAGCAAGACCCGTGTTCGCCAGGCCTTGTGTTATTTGAATGTCTTCCCTCCCGCTTTTCTTTCTGGGGGCTGGGCCGTGGTGTCTGCTCTGGGCTGGCGCTAAATGCTACTAGTTACACAGGGCTGTTGAAATGAACTGAAAGTAGCAGGTTTTGAATTAGATAATTCTGATGCAGGGAAGCAGAGCTGGATTTTTGTTCTGTTTCCTTTGATCTGGACAGGCCCAGGGGCCAGGTGCCATTTCTCGGTGGGTGGGTCATCTGCCGTGGCTAAGTCGCCCAGGATAGGACAGGCGGTCTCAGCTTTTAGGACTACTGACTGTAGCTGCTGGGGACGTGCTCGTCATTTTCTTCACTGTTTGCCTTTTCCACTCTGCTCTAAAGTCAGCCTTCTTTGAGGCTTTATAGATAGAAAATACGCCTTCGAGCTCCGGGCTTGAAGGCGCGCACACCTAGTCCGCTTGGGTGGCCTGGTTCCTTGCCAGGATGATGATAAGTAAATATGTTGTTCGGCCGCTGCCCCTCCACACCCTCTGGCAGCCCTGCTCCTCCTGCCCATCCCTCATGTAGGGGGTTTTGAACACGGTACTGACTTCTCATTTAGCCACCCATCCAAATCAAAGGTCTGTCACTGCAGTTGAAATGCCACGGTGTGCCCGTGGCTGGAGCTGCCGTGTATCGCAAAGCCAAGCTGTCCTGTGTCACAGTGTCAGCTGTGCCGCCATATGGCCCCAGTGCTTTGCTGGATAAGACTGCCAAGCTTCTAGCTGGGTGAGGCTGGAGGCGTGAGGCTGCCAGGAGGGTGGGACTTTTCTGCACAGGGCTCAGATTGTGCGGGGCCTCGGGGGGGTTTCTACCAGGAGCTCGGTGCTGGGGAGATTGCTGTGCGATGTCTGGCCAGGCCCTGGCAGGGGAGGTGTAGGTGAGCGGTGCGTGCTGGACAGTTGCCTCATTGTGGCCAGGGCAGCCTCCTCTTCTGTCTTCTAGGCTCTTAGAGATGGGGATAATAGTCCCACTCTGCCCCCTGTCTGGCCCTCAGAGGGGCTCTCGCGGGGCACCAGTCACATGATGCCTCTGTGGCTGTGGCATCGTCCTTCTCCTCCTTGGGACTGGAGAACGCACTGCGCAGGAGAGCCCTTGTGGCCCATCTTGCTGCGTGGCAAACACTGGTGCTCAGTAGATGCAGATACACTACTACAGCCCAGGAAAAGGGGGAAGTGTGAATCAGGTTGCCAATGCTAAGCACAAAAGAAGTGAAAAAAGTAAGTCAGGGGTGGTACAGAATGTCACAGTGAGCTGAAACTGCCCGAGAGATGGTACTTTTTGTGTGGTGCCCGCTCATGGCTACCGCTGTTCTGAGGATGCTTCTCCGTGCCCCACTGCTCACCTTGTCCTTCCTGGAGCTGGCAGACCATCGCTAGATGTAGTCAGATTTCTTACGGCAGTTATGAGGTCATGGAGCAGCATTTCAGCTGTCCCCACATCTTATCCGCGATGTCAGATGGGGACAGCATTCCGTACTCTCTTCTCCTTTGCTTTCCTAGCCTGGCATTGCGGTAGCCACATGCTAACAGGGACTCACAGCTTGCCGCCCGGTGCAACACCAGGGTGTGGAGCGCTGAGGGTCTTGGTGCAGAGAGTGCTTCTCTGTGGAGTCCAGAGCTCTGGGGCCTCAACCATCAGAACAGCACTCTTGAAGGCGACTGGACCGGGTGGTGCTGGGAGGCTCCGCAGAGGTGGTGGTGGACAGAGCCCGCCTTCTGCGCTCGGAAGGTCAGAGGTGACTGTGAACCCGCATTGCTGGCAGTGATGAGGAGGTGCAGCTAATTAGCTTGGGACCACTGGCTTCTGGGCGTTGACTAGACACACAGTGAGCCAGCAGGACTGTGGATGACCCCGGGGAGGGGTGGCGACGGCATTCTTCAGACATGATGCTAACTTCTGTTCTTGGGGACACTAAGGGTAATGAATCAAGCCAAGACATTGAGAAACATTTGCTTGTCAGCCTTTGATCACTCTGTTTCCTAGGTTCTCTGAATGCAAGGAAGCATATGGAGCACACAGGAAGGAGGGGATTAAGGGCTCCCACCCCAGGCTCTAGCAGTCTTGTGGGACAGGAAATTCTGGGATGGCTGGAGAGGACGGGCAAGTGCAGAGGCTCACACCTAGAGAAGGTGCAACCCTTTTGGAAATCGTTTTGTCAGTTTCCTAAAAAGTTAGATAAGAATTTACCGTGTGGCACACAGCCTTGCCACCTCCAGCTGCGTGCCCAAGTCTGACCTGTGCCAGGGCCCCCAAACACTAGATTATCAGGAATTACCTCATACACAGAGTTGGGTAATTTCTACTCCTACCTTTGCCTAGTTGCAGTCCTATACATGAATTTACATGGCAGTTTCTCGTGGAGGAGCCCTCTAAACTGAAAGCAGCTCAAACATCTGTTAGGAGGACATGGAGGTGATGGCATGCCCCTACTGGGGGGCACCATCTAGCTCTCTGAGAGGTGGATGGATAGCTCTCAGCACAATTATGCTGCATGCAAAAATTCCGACAAAAAAGAGGCAGAGTATTGTGATTGTGTTTCCATAAACACGAATCTGTAGCGACAGTAGGTAACATAGTGGTTGTGGTGGGGTGCAGGTTGGGCAGAAGGGGCAGGAGCGAGAGATGGCCAAGGCCTAGAAGAAGTTGCCGGGCTTGGCGGCGGCTGTGCTCATAAGCTGGCTCCTGGGGAGGGGCTCAGGTACAGGTGCATATCAGAGGTTATCGACATGTGCTCCTTAATTCATTGTGTTTAGAATCCCTCAGTAAAACTTAAGTAAAAGTGGGGGTTGGGAGGGTCCATGCAGTTCAGTTCCACAAACCATTTCATTATGGTGAACTTCGTTGACAGTGTCCCTTGGTGTCCACAGGGGAATGGTTTCAGGACAGCCCCTGCACCCTAGTGGTCCCCAAATCCAAGAATACTGAAGTCTCTTAGGATGGAGTATTTGCATATGGCCTGCACATATTCTCCCATACGCTTTAATACCCTCTACATTTCCAGTAGTACCTAATGCAGCATCAACAGTGACTGTATAACGTAGGAACTGATGACAAGAAACTGCTGTGGGTATTTAGTACAGAGGAAAAGAAATTTTATTTATTTATTTATTTTTTTGCAGAACCAGGGATTGAACTCAGGCCCTTGCGCCTGCCAGGGAAGCGCTTATTCCACTGAGCCATCTCCCTGGCCCCAGGAAAATAAATTTTAAATAGTTTTGATCAATGTTTGGTTGAATCACTGATGTGAGACTCACGAATACAGAGGGCTGATTCTGCGTTCTGACCCCTGAGCTGGAATTGCTTCATTTCAGTGGAAACAGTAGAAATTAGACAGCCCAGGATGACTTGGGAGGACAGCCTTAAAGGGCAATGTGACGGAGGTAGGCCCAGATACGAGGTAGGCCTGGATGGAGGGACATGGCAGCAAAACCACCACCCTCAAGGACGCAGTGGGATGTCTAGGAGGATGAGTCCATGGTGGACATCAGAGGTGGAAGGAATGCTGTACCGTGAAGTGTCAGACAAACAATGGTCAAGACAGAATCGCCCCCCTGGGCTAGGACTGGGGAGAGGGTGCACCGTACAGGGAAGGTGGACGTGTGAGTTGACCAGGGTGCATATGAAGGAAGGTGGCTGGATGGGCGAGCTGCCTGGGGACAGGGCCGGAGCTAAATCGCCCCGCTGGGTGTCCTGGCTACCTACTTAGACACTGTACAATCTTTGGACAAATGACCTAACTACTCTGTGCCTTAGTTTTTATAGTTCATACTTTCCAGGATGAGAGTGACTGTTAAATGAGTTAATATGGGAGAAGTGCTCAGGGCTTCTGGCATGTACTAAGTGCGCAGCAGACATCATTGCTGCTGTTGGGCAGGACCTTGAATGCCAGGATCATTAAGAAATCAGCAATGGTCATAGTGGGGAGAGCTTCTGATAAAGAATTTAAACAAGTGTGACCCTCCTAGCTTGCCCTACCTCCAGGCCTTCGCACTTGTCAGGATAACTCTGACTGGAAGAGTCCTCTTTGAGATGTTCAACTGGCTCATGCCCTCACCTATTTCAGGTCTCTGCAGAAATGTCGCCTCATCGAAGGGGCCTTCACTGTTGACCATATTGAAAACAGCTGTCCCCTCCACCCGCCACTTAGCAGAGATATGTATGTGTTTGCTTTTCCTCTGGAGTGTAAACTTTGTAAGCTCCATGAGCACAAGGACTTCGTTTTGTTCTACCACTGTGTCCCCTGGGTCTAGGATACTTTTTAGATTATAATAGGTGCTCAATAAATTGTTTATTGACTGGAAGATGTATGAAGCTGTGTCTGGGCTGAGTCTCTTCGCACCACCTGGCTTTTCTGTGTTTTCATCTATAGATTGTAGGACTTAAGGGCTCAAGGTGCAGGGATTTTGAGGGGCATCAGGTGTGATTTTTCAAGCAGGGGTGCACTATGATGAAGTGACCAGGGGGAGAGTTCTAGAGGTCACAAGGTTGGGTGAGGAGATGGGAGAGAGCTTCCAGGGGAAAGAGGACAGTATCTGTGGCCAGTAGGGACCTCGAGATGTTGGGGGGGAAGTGGACATTGCTTACTTTGACAGTAGGCTCAGTTCTACAGTGACAGACAAGGGTTTGCAGATCTTGTAGCGAGACCTACAAGGTATTATGGGATTCTAGGAAGTTTATCTTTATAGGTACAAGGTCTCGGCTATTGCAGTGGTGCATTTCTGTTGCTCTGACAAAATGCCTGAGATTGATTTGATTATATTTATAAAGAATAGAAGCTTATTTGGTTCACAATGCTAGAAGCTAGGAATCAGCATGGCATTGGTATCTGATTAACATCTGGAGGGACCTTCTTCTGTACTGTACCATGGCTGAGAGTCTCACGTGGCAAGACAGCAGTTGTGCTAGCTCAGGCTTCTCTCTTATAAAGCCACTAATACCATCGTGGGGCCCCCACCCTCAAGACCTCACTAATCCTTATTACTTCCCAGAATCCTACCTCTGAATACCATCTACTAATGGATGGGGATTGCATTGCTGGTCTACGAACTGTTGGGGAACACACTCCCACATTATCAGCCAGCGTCACTAATGTAAGCCCTCCTGTCTTGTGACCTCTTAGTGATACCGTTATTGAAATGCAATCGACTTGCCATGCAAGTCAAAACACGCAGTCCAGCAGGTTTTAATAGATTCATAGAACTGGGCAACCGTTATCTCAGCGAATCGTAGAACATTTTCATCATCCCTAAAAGAAATCTCATGTGCACTAGCAATGACTCTCATTTTCCTGTGAGCCACCAGTCCACGTTTTGTCTACGTGGATCTGCCACACATGCACTGTGTGGTCTTCTGTGCCTGGCCTCTTTCTCCCAGTGTTATGGTTTAGGTTTGACTCCTATAGCATGAGCCAGAAAAGCTCAGGTCCTGCCTGTGACCAGGCAGTATTTCTGTGCATTGGGTAAAACACATTCTGTTTATCAGTTCAGCAGTCCTTGATGGCAAAGCCTCTGGGCCGTGATAACTACTAATGCTCTGAACTCCCACTTGCAAGGTTTTGTCCTTTTACGTAGCTCCTGTCTTTTGAGAGCTAAACCTGTCATGCCTCCCACATGTTATTTGAAATTAAACACCAAATCCTGTTATTTAAAGCTAACTTTGAATTTGACTTCCCAAACTCATTCCTCTCGACACTAGGGCACAGTGCCCTTGTCCTTGGCTGGCTCTGAGCATCCCTGCTGTTGGAAACATGCAGGAGAACTGGGCAGTGTCAGCAAGTGACAAGTGAGTGGCATGGGGGTCGTCGTGTGAGTATGTCATGAGCCACCCCGCTTTGAAAGGCGGCTGACTGCAGGTCACATACATGTGGAGCGCATCACCCTGCAGATATGGAGGCTGAGACCCGAGTCAGAAGCCTAGCCAGGCAGATGGCCCTGATTGCTCCATGCCTCACCCTCACTTGGGGACACCTGTTCCTTAGACCTGTCCCTTAGCTTCTGAGTTCCTGGTGCCAGCAGAGCAGCTAGCTCTTTAAGGCTAGCACCCTGTCTTTAAGGGCACACTGCTTCATTCGAATCTGAAATGTCAGTTACCCTCTTTGTATGTAAGTATAGAAGCACCTCGGTTCTCATCTTGGGAATAAGACAGAAATAGCTAGTCAGAGCTGGTGAGTAAGCTTCTAAAAGCATTCGCAGGGATGCCCTCACTGTGGCATTCTGTGCTGCTGAAAGTTACAGTAAAGGCTCTGCAGTTGGGGATTGAGAGCTCGGGGGAGGCGTGGTGGGATTTCTTGGGGAAGTCCCAGGTGAGCTCTGGGTCTGCTCACTGAGGCAGCTGCACCCCTTTGAGTCCCTAGTGTGTGACTGGGGAGATTACCAGGGAGGTGCAGGAGGCCCGGCAGCCCTGGGTCCCAGCTGAGGTGTGGTTAGGAGGAGGAAACCTTTGGACAGAGGAAAGGATGCATCCAAGAGTGCTGGGCGAGAGGTTGTAGGACTGCTGGCCTTAGAGGCGGGAGAGATCTCTGGGGGTGGGATGGTTGGGAAGGCTCTGGGGCAGGCAGGCGGCGCAAGGGTGGAGGGAGCAGGGGAAGAAGGCTTTGCCTCTTCTTGGTTCTTGGCCTGCTGCTGCCTACTAGAGATGTAAGCACCCCTCCCCTCCTTTCCCTTTCTTTTGGTACTGGGAATTGAACTCAGGATCTGTGCTTCTCAGGCAGGCCCTGGGAGGCACCTTATTGCACACTACCTTGTACAGTACAGTTAACAAGCCTAAGTAGAAAATCTCAGCTGTTGAAAGAAAGACACTGGCCAAAGCAGTTGGTCTCCCTGGGCTCCCGGGTTTTGGTGTGTGCTTGATGGCAGCAGGGACAGAATGAAAGCCAGGTTAGTTACCTGGATCCTGTTGATCAGAATGAGAAATGTCTACCAGCTTCTTAGTGGAGGCAAAAATTCTTCCTACACAGCTTTAGAAAATTATTTTCTTGAGTAGGAGTTATTCTAAAGGACACAGTGGCCTAATCAACGTGGTCAACCATCCATGAATGTCTTTATAAATGTAGTGGATTGGACACCAAAGTGAGAAGCAATCCAGCCACCAGCGCAGCTGATGAGATTTAATCGTGTGGCCTCTGGGGGCTCTGACTCGATGCAAAATGAATTCAGAAGCATTTTTCAGAGAAGCAGGCTGAGGATACGTTCCTGTGGGCACAGACCCTGTGAAGGAAGAGGTGAATCCGCCCTGGCCCTGCCAAGGGCATCCTCAGTGAGAAGACTGCAGCCTGCTTCCGCCCCCTGGGTCCCACTGCGTCCCACCCTGCCTGAGCGCTGGATCTGCTGCCGTGTGTCCTGGCGTCTGGGTGCCCCAATGGAAACACGTATCTGCTGCCAGAGGCCAGAACTGGCCTGTCTCCAGGGCTGGTGCCCTTTAGCACAGTGGTCTTTGTTCTGTGTTAATTGAGGCATTACAGCACCTGTTCTGGTCATTGACAAATTCATGTGCACTTTGAAGTCTAAAAAGGGTAATTTTTTTGCTTAAAAAAGAGTCGAAGTACAGAAGGGATTCCAGGCGAGCAGGTGGGCTCTGCAACTCTTCCTGCTGTTGGTAGTCCCCCTTTGGTGATTGTCGGGAGCTCTTGACCTCTGTGATAGTTGTATTGTTCTTGCAACAACTTCCAAAAGTATATAATAGAATTATCTCCAGGTTAGCTGAGAGTCTGGGGCTAGGTGGGCTTAGATATACTCTCAAGCCCCCATTCAGAAGAGGTTGCTAGGGTCCTAGCTTTGGGCCTGCTTGACCCACACTGGGCTCTCCCTCTTCTCTGTGGTTGTGGCTCCCTATGCCATCCCAGGAGGACCAGTATCTTCTGCTTCAAGGTTGGCTGGGCCTTCAGCAAAACTCTGGCCTTTTGTGTGAGATAAGCGCCTTTCTGTTTGATTCAGAGGCTTCCCATGGGACCTCACCGCCATCTTCTGTCCCTGGGGTCACACACTTTTGCCTTCCCACTGCTTCACCCAGTGCTGCCTGCCTCCCTGTAGTCTTTCCCAAGAATCATAAAAGCAGGGTCCAGGTCTTCCTGTCTTTATGGCCTGCCCTCCCTTCACGACCACCCATCCTGCTCCTGCTTCCGTAGGGGAGCATTGATGAGGGTCAGGCCTGCGTGGGTCCTGTTCTTCTCCATTGCCGGGGTCCCCAATGGATGTTCCACTCGGCCACTCTCAAGAGTGGTTGCCATTGACCACTGCTGTTTTATCCTATCAATAATATTTTAAAATACATTAAGATGTTCTTTTTTTGTCAGTAGAGGAGGAAGGAAAAGAAGAGAAAGAGGACAGCACTTTATCATGCTTTTGTACTTCTACAGCATGTGGGGATCACACTATCTTCGGTCACTAGGGTCCATGTGGAAGAGATTATATATCCAGAGATAGTGACCCACTGATCTCATTAGGAGGGAAACTGGTGAGCAGCTGAACGATGTTTAGCTGTATGGAGCAGATCCTACCTTTGTTGTGCTCCCAGCTGACTTGGAAGTGGGATTCAATAAGTTTGGCCCCAGACTCGC
Organism: Ctenomys sociabilis; assembly: GCA_004027165.1. Classification (NCBI taxonomy): domain Eukaryota; kingdom Metazoa; phylum Chordata; class Mammalia; order Rodentia; family Ctenomyidae; genus Ctenomys; species Ctenomys sociabilis. The sequence goes on along the minus strand of PVKA01004131.1, from coordinate 77,510 downwards.
ATTATCAGGAGATTGGAGGGTGGTCTCCTAGAACCTTGTGAGGATCACCTTTGCAGTGGAATCACCAAGGCCTCTTCTGGCGTGCTTTGGGGCTGGCCTCGGCAGGCAAGGAAAGCGCTTTGTCTAAAAGCTGCATTGGGAGAGGCTCTTCATGGGGTCAGCACACCAGAGATACATGGGTGGCCTCCACTGTTGGGTTACTGTTGGCTGCACACTCACCTGGTGTCAGGTGCAATGCTGAGTGCCTTATGCAGCCACCTCAGAGATGGCTGTTTGGCAAGAAAGTGGCGGGACTGGAAAGGAACCCTCCGTGACGTAGGACTTTCGGCTGGAGCACCGAGTGCTCCGGGAACAGGCTGCGGGTGCCCAGAGGGAGTGTTGTCCTTTGGGACGGTTCAGTTCTGCAGAAGTGCAGATCTCAGGTGCACATTGCCTCGGACCTGGGCCTGGCAGGGGCATCCCTTCTTAGGTAAGGAACTGAGTCTCATGCCCGCGGAGCCCAAGCTTCTGCTCAGGGGCGGGAGCTAAAATGATCTTGCCATGTTCCTCACCCTCACTGTGTAAGTCCAGCTGCAGCGCTGTGCATATGGAAATGTGAAAGAACTGCGAGGGCTTGGGTCACAGGTCGCCTTTCTCCCACAAAATCCTGGCTGAACAACCTTAGCTCTTGTGCATTTCCTCTCTTCTTGAAAGCTCTCTGCACTAGAGTTCTGTGGTTCTCCAGCTTCCCTTTTAGAGCCTCCTCCTACAGCTTCCGGTACCTGGGCTCCTCTGTTCTCTCCGCTGTCCTCCTGCCCAGCCTTGGTGAACCCTGAGTCAGGGAGGAGCAAGCGAGGAGGGAGTGTGACCCAGTCGTGTCATCAGGGGAGGAGCGTCAGGGGAAGCTCCAGTTTCCCTTGCGAAGGGGGAGTCCCACACCTTGCTAGGAGAACCTGGGCTGGAGTGAAAGATTGGGGTGGCTTTGCCTTTCATTGTGTGAAAAACCAAACCTGGAGTTTCTCTTCTTTTACTTAGTGCCATTTCCCACTTTCTTTATGTTTTAGGCTTCTTCTGATGTTTAGTATCAAACCACAGAATCTCAGAACTAGCAGGAAATTTCATTGTACTCCAGTGTGGTCTCTCCACAGCAGGTGGATCATTATTGTTATTATCTAGAAAGGGTTATGGGTAGCAGTGGGGAGGAGACCAGCTCTTCTGTTACAGTGTCCCAGGAGGTTCTCGCTGTGGTGGTACAGATTCAGAGGAGAAGTCCTTCCACCCTAAGAAGAATCACCTGTTTTTTTTTCTTTTGAATTTCTTAAAGCAAAGGAGGCCTAGATGAACGTCAGGAGTTGAATGTGCTAGTCAGCTTTCTTTCCCTGTAACAGAATACCTGAGCTCATGAACTTATAAAGAGAAAAAGATTATTTTGGTTCCCAGGTTTCCAGTCCATGGTCAGCTGGTTCTGCTGCTTTGGGCCTGTGAGGCCTGGGTCCTGTTGCTTTGGGTCTACCTCATGGCACGAGCACTTGGCGGAACAAAAGTGCCTGCTTCAGGGCCAGGAAACAAGGGAGAGAGCAAGGAAGGGGCTGGGGCTGGGGTCTCGCTCCTACCCTCCAGGGCCTGCCCCCAGTAGCTTGAGTGTCTCCACTATTGGAGTTTCCACCCTCATCAATTCACCAGGCTGGAGACCGAGCCTTTAGCATGTGGGCTCTTCAGGGACATTAAATGTCCAAAGGATGGTAGTGAAAGTATCGGGCGCACCTAAGTTACACTCAAGCAGTACAAGGTGGGTGCGATTCTACCTCACTGGCGGAGATTTATGAATGTATTTTACCAAAAGCCAAGAAAGCAGTGATTATGGTTGACAGTCAAAGCCAGAATTTGGACCTTAAGTAAGGATTTGTTGATAAATTAATTGTCCAGTTATGCTCCTTTCTGTTGTAACCAGAATCCAGTGTTTAGGTATGAACTACAGAGGTGACTCCAAGCCCGAGAGAGACTGAGGCTCAGTGAAAAGGCTGGTGATAGTGGGTTTCAAGTCTCCAAGTGTCCCCATATCCATTTTTATACAATAATGAAGTCGTGGAAGATTTTTCTGTCCACAGAGTAGACTCATCTAGAAGCAAATTTAAATGTGTCTGCGTATCTCAAGCTCATGGTAAGCATTATTTTTATCTTTGGCAATTGCTGTTAATTGTGTAGGAAGTCCATTGGACTGCATATATTTTGAAATCAATATAAAATATTTGTAATTCTTCCCTTGTTTTTTATTTCTCCCCTGGGTTTCGTGACCATGCTCTTATGTCTTGCACAATGTTTTGCCTTGACTGCCTTAGAGGCACAGAGACCTCTGGCATCTCTCGGATCTCCTTGCCATCAGGAACAGACCCGCTGGAGCACATGGGCCCACAGGAGCCACCGCTTCCTTCCCCGTGGCTTTGGCCTGAGGCAGACCCAGGCTCAATGCCAGACCCTCCAGACCCATCCGTGGATAAGAACTTGTTTTCAGCAAACCTTCAGGCCTGGATGGAGGAAATGCCTTAACCTTCATATGTTCTTAAGCCATGCCAAACTTTAAGAGACATGTGACCATATGCTTCTAATTAAGTTTCACTTAATTCTTCAGTGATTCCTTTTTTTTTTTTTTTTTTTTTTTTTTGCTGAAGATACCACATGATGAATGAACTTGGAAATCAACCTTTCTGAAGAGGTTTTTCTGGAGGAATAATAATAATATGTTTAATGAAAGACAGAACCAATGGTTGATGTCTACTGAGCAGGCACATTGGTTTACAGCGGTGTGAAGTGTGGATGGAGCTCTGAGGGGTGCTTCCAGGGGCTTCCCTGTGTGCTCAAGCCGTGGGGCGATGCTCTCCATGCTGGCCTCCCTGTCACATTCTGTTCCCTCCCTGCAGGGTGCTGTGTGCAGGGTGCTGTGTGGTACGGCAATCCCTTCATGTTGCTGCCAAAGTGCTCCATCTCACGCCTCGTACTTCTCTCTACAGTGTTATTCTTTTCCTTCGCTTCGTTTTTGTTCTTTTTCCCTTTCATTTGGGGCAAAGGACTTATGAAAAGAGGTCAAGTGTCTTGGCTGAAGTTCTTATGGTGCTAGAAATAGAACTCTGAGCCATTGACCCCCCCAAACCCCAGGCCCAGAGATGAGACCACCCAGCAGGATTCTGGACTGCTCTCATGGTTGCTTCCCAGAAGCAGGCCCTTAGAAGAGTTTGCCTTATAGAACACAGAGGTTGACATGTTTATAATGGGGCCACAATTCATATGTCGTGCTGCCGGGTATGTACCACTGGTATGTCTGTGACTGTCCCTGCATGACTATACCACTGCCAGTGGTACAGGCCACTTAATGGGGGAGTCATGTATGTACCACCGGTGGCCGAAGCTGGCAGGAATGTATTAAGAAAGGGATTTCCGTCTTCCTAACAACGGTCCCCCATCATCCTGTAGAGCCTCTCCTAGTTCAGGAAAGAGAATGGAACACCCTTCTCTGACAATACTAAACAAAAAAAGGATACAAATGAACAACCATTTTGTATCTGTATGTTCAAAATAGTTAGGATAGATATACAGCTACATTCTCTTAATTCAATGAATAGGAAGATTTGTTCTAATAGTGCTTGTGGACAGGATATCATGTCTGCGTCTTGTATAGTGAATAACCACTAAGAAAACAATGTGCAATGTATTAATTATTGAAACTGTCCTACTAATTGGTTTTGAAACTGTCTCATTGCTATTTGTTTCTCAATAAAATTATTTAAAAAAAGATTAAGATGATGAATACAGCTAATAAAAAGTTTTGCCTTTAAAAAAAAGAGAATGAAGGGGCTTGGGTAACTGTGGGTAGTAGAAAGAACTAGGAAGCTTACTGCAGTGAACCTGCAATTCCAGAAGTTTCTTTTTGTCCTGAGTCCTCTACCCCTACCTCCAGGTGGCAGTGAGGCAAATTCAAATAAATATTGGACATGGGAGAGAGATTTCAGGAGTCTGGCAAACACAGAAGTTCCCCAGTGTTGCTGGCAGATACCCAAGTTCAATCTGTGTTTATGGGAGTTTGCATCATGGAGCTGTAATGGATGGAAGTTTTCAGGTCTGTAGAATCCATAGTCTGACATTTCCTGCTCATCTGAAAGCTTTAGGCCAAGATAATCAGAGAAAGCTTTGTGGCCATTTCCACTGTGGCAGTTCTCTTGCCTTATCTTGTAGCCTAAAAACCAGAGACTTTCTTAGAGAGCAGAGACTCAGATCCCGAGGCAGGAAGTGAGACGAGTGTGATAAACACTATCCTGGGGTAGGATAAAGGAAGAGCCTGAGGTGTCCATGTTTAACACCAAGAACAAGTGATGAGGTTTCGGGCCTCAGAGTGGCCCTGTGGGTGGGGGCCCTTGTTGGCCTGGGGGTAGCATATCCTGGGCATCTCCGTTGTGCATCACAGGGGTCCCTCATACTTCAGCTTCTAACAGTTGGACAAAGGCTGGCACCTATGGGAATGTTTGGAGAAGCGGTACTACTGTGCCATGCTTTGCTTTTAGGATGTGCTTCCCATTCAAGTATATTTTTTAATTTGTAATGATCTGGGTGAATAACATTTGCACAATTAAGGAGGAGGCAACTGTTTGCTCAGATACCCTTTCTAGAAGGTAGGTGGAGAGAAATGGATCCAAAGCTCTAGCTGAAGACATTGATATTCTCAGCAGCTGCTTTGAAAAAGGAACTAGGAAAGCTTCAGTGAAGACTTCCAAGTACATTCAAAATCTGGAATAGTACATATTTCAGAAATATATATTGTCTCAGCACCCTTACTAGGCTTATTCAACAGTCTGGGTACTTCTATCTCTTTTTGTTCGAAGGGCCTTTATGTAGCAAGAACATGCACACCATGGAAAGAGTTTGTACTGAAAGGTCCTGGTCTGCAGTCCATATCCTACTAAATCTGTATGTATTTGAGAATTACATAACCTGAAACCCTCAGCCTGCAAGATCCTCTGTGATCTTATTGAAGGTCATGCGGTAGCCGTACAAAGCCTGTCTTCGCTCTCAGTGGACTTGCTGTCCATGTGGCCAGGGAGCAGCTGGGAGGGATTCGTCTGTCAGGTTCCTCACAGGATAGTTCTGTTGGAGGAAGACTCAGGCCTTTGTTTATCCTGGCCTTGGAGTGTCCTGGGCATTCGATTTCCAGATCACGGAGAGCTAGAAACATGAAGGGATGCATAACATTTGTGGGGATAATGTGAAGCCGTGCTAACACCTCCCTCCGCAAAAAAAATCCCAGAAAACCAAAGACTAAAATTTGGCCTGAAACCAAGGAGAGGAGTTAAAACTCGCGGTGAGGCATCTTCAGAAGCTTTCGGAGAGGAGCTGTTCCTTGGGAGTGGTGCCAGTACCCTGGTGAGAAACCAAATTATTGACCAGGCCTCATGGATGGTTACCAAGCCCAGAGGCCTGTGGTCGCAGGGCAGGGACTCAGGCTGCCCAGCTTTTTACACCTTTTTGCTCCAGATGTTTTTTGAGGGGTGGACATGACCTCTTCAGGAAGTTTGACAGTTCTGGCAATTGGAAAGGAGTCAAGACAATGAAAAAGCCTCAAAAATCTGCTACATTGTTAAGCGTACAGTTGGGGAATGCTTTTTTCCTCTGCCTGTCCTGGCCTGACTCTAATTATGTGCAGAGACATCTGATTAATCCCAAATGGCGTGGTCTATGTGTGAGTCCCATGGACGTGGGTTTTGGGAGGAACAGCCCGGAGCCACATCGCATTTTATTAGTTGGGCTTCTTTCACAGCACTGTCCAACTTAGTAGAGAAATGAGAGATAGCTTAGCTTTTGCTTACCTCTTCTATAGTAGTATAACCAGGGGCTTAGGCGGGCAGGAGAATTCGGAAAGACACTTAGAGCTGAGATGTATTAAGCAGTTCTCTTCCTTCTGCCCAGGAGCCCCACCTGCATTATAGATGAAACAAATGGGTGTAAGAATGGCTATTAAGCAATTATGCATCTTTTCCTCTCTGTCTAAATCCTCTGAGCCCTTTATGTGCCAGATGAAGGAAAACCCATCTCCGACTCTAATAATCTGTTCCTTCTCTGAATATCTGCAATGATTATGGTATTTATCATAAAGGTCAACACAAATTTGCAGATATCTGTTCACTACTATTTCATTTATCCAGATGTTAGATCTCTATCTAGACTGCCAGAGAGCCAGACAGACGGGATGTCTTTATGTCCCCACATTGACAGGACAGGGAATGGTTGCAGACGCATATGGTCATGTGTTTGCTCTGCACATGACACTCATCGCATGAAAGCCTGGCTTTAGGGCTTGGCAGGTCCTGGGCAGTTTTGACAGAAGAGCTGTGGGACAAGACTGCAGTTATTTGTTCCCACTGATCACTGCGCAGGGCAGCTAACCTGGATCTAGAATTCTGTAGTCAGATGAGCTCCTTGATAGTCATGCAGAGTCTGGCTGGCTTTGCTGTGGTGGGAGCCAGCAAGGCCCCATTGCACTGTCGTCTTTCCTCGTGTGCTCTTTGTGAAGGTCTTTGCATCCTCACCCACCTCACGCTTTGAAAGTTGCACGTGAAGCTGGATTTCAAGAACTTTTTCTCTCTTACCTTCCCATGAGCACCTTAGTCAGCAGTTTCTCTTGCACCCCTTTTGTTGTGGGGAAGAGCGAGTGCATGTGGGGTGTGTCTGTGTATCTGTGTGGATGCCTGTCCTTCGGTGTGTCTGTGTACACACTTACGCACCTATGTCCCTGAGCTCGTGTGTCTGCATCCCTCTAAGTCTTGAAAGTGGAGGGGCTTTGTTTCATGAGCCTGTATGGTATTTTCTTCCCGGGGCATAGTTTTCTATCACTCTAATGAATACTGGAGATAAGTAACTTACCAAGGGGAGGATACGTGGGCTCACTGTTTTGGGGGTCCGGTCGATGTCTAGGTTCCATTTGAGGGTATTGAAGGCCAGTGCAAGAGCAGTAGCAGGGCAAGCTGCTCACTTTGAGGCTAGACAGCAGAAGAGGAAGACGACTGGGCAGTGTCCCACAGACCCCTTCGAGTGGACCTGAGGACCTCTCACTAAGCCCTACCACCCAGAGACTGTACTTCCTCCCTATCGCTCTACCTTGAAAACCAATCCTTTGACATACATGGCCTTTTGGAGGCCTTTCAGCATGCAAACTATAGCCATAGGCTTGCCTTTAGCATGAAAACTGTGCTTAATTATTTTATTTTAACCCATACTTCGAGTGCTTGTACCTAGGGTCCAGGATCGATCAGAAATAATTTAACCAGTGCACCTGTGGAATTTGCCAGGTGTATACTTGTCCTCATGTCTTCAAATTCCAGCACTATGGGAAAGACACTAGCAGGAGTGAGGAGGAACCCTGGGTAGAATAGGCAGGCAGAAACATGTACAAGCCCCAGTCTCCCAGTTCCTTGCTGTCACCAGGGTACAGCAAGCATGAAGATATCCGGTCAGTTGCTCAGACGCTTGCATATCTGGGCGCCTACGTGCCTTGCATGCCTGTCCCCAAGGTTTTTCAGTGCAGAGGAGGTTGGCTGTGACGTTCCTTGCGTTGTGCCACAGGAAATCACCGGTCTCCACACCCCCTTACGTGGCTCTGGTGGCGGCTGGAACAGCATGAACTCTGGTCCTTTCCCAGGAACCGCAGCCCTCTTAGGCAGTGCCCTGCTGTCCTCCCTTTTGCAGAACTGTCCCTTGTCTATGGGATCATGTGCAGAGCAGTTGGGGCAGTCTGGAATTACGATACAGATGCATCAGGAGAGTGGAGAACGAGCTTTCTCTGTCCAAAATGCAACACTGGCTGTGGCTTTTTGTATTTTAGGGGTGTGATGTTCCCCCTTTGTTTCACAAATGTGAATGTTGTGTTGTCCAGCTTGTCACAGTCATGTAGGCTGTCGTTTTGGAGCCAGGTGCTCAGATGTCACATATACAGTATTCCTTCAGCCTTGAGCCAGGACTTGTAGGAGGATGAACCGCTTGAGGACCAGGCAGAGATGGCAGAGTGTCGCCCCCGGGCCCACAGAAATACCCTATAATTTAGGCAAGTGGCAGCTGTGGTCATCTTTCCTTCATAGGTGGATAATGGCATTGAGATGGCAGGAAGCCTGTGGCTGGGGTGCCAGCTCTGCAGCCACACCCCCTCTCCCAACCCGCAGGTCACCAGCACGACCCCATCTGCTGTAGATTATTTTTTCCTTCCTAAAGAGCCCGGCTGCCTTGTGCCATGCAGGGACAATGAGATCCTTAACCAAGGGTGGGAAAGAGTGACCAAATCAAAACAAACAGGGCTTTAAAAAAAAAAAAAAACACTTTTCTTAGGAAGTCATTAAAGAATTATTGGACTGATTAATGTGGGTGGAAACTGTGTAAGACTGGTCATTGTTTGGGTGGGCCGCTAGACTGTGCTAGGAGCCAAGTGTCAGAAAGCGCTGGCCTGTTCTCTGCAGGTGCCCTCTTAGCTCTGGGGTGCTGAGGTCCGGCGGCCTCTGTGTTCACCAGTGATGAAGGCCCCACCAGGTAGGGGTCTGCTGGCAAATAATGAGCGTGGGGGTGGGGAGAAAGTGGTTGGCATGGACTTCTGCCAGGCCGCCTTCCTGCCCCTGAGCTGGTGAAGATGGTGATGGCACGGAGGACCTGGGAGCTTAAGGGAAACAAGGGGGGCCTCAGATGAAGGCAGAGTGAGAAGAGTGGGCAGGGCCTGTTTCTGGGGCCTCCAAGGCGCTTGTGTGAGGCACCACCTCTGGCGGAGGCCGCGGCGGTTGGCTTGGGGCAGAACCTCTCAGACGGCTAATGAGAGGTTGCTCCATCCTGGCGTGGGCAGGGACGGGGAACCTGTCGCCCATGGTTGGCCTCTCTGCCCACATTCCCCTGCCTGGGTGTCTGGGAGGAGCAGGCACAGTGTGACACGTGCCCCTGCCTTTGGCCCAGGTTTGGCCGCCTCCTGAGAGCCACCCATGGTGACATGGACTAAATCCTGGCCACTTCCTCTTTTTTGTTCTTTGTCTCTTCTTAGAACTTTTGTTGTGGTTTCTCTTCTTCTTCTTCTTCTTCTCCGTCTTCGTCTTCTTCGTCTTCGTCTTCGTCTTCTTCTTTGTCTTCGTCTTCGTCCTCCTCCTTTCTCCCTCCTCGTCCTCCTCCTCCTCTTCTTCTTCTTTCTTTGATACAGGGTCTCAGGAGGCCCAGGGCCGGCATGGCATGTGGTACTGGGGATTGAACCTGGGTCCTTGCACTTGCAGGCAGGCACTTGGGTGCCGAGCTGTCTCCCTGGCCCTTGTTCTGGTTCCTTAATTGCCCAAAACGCAAGAGAGCAGAGTGGGCTACGCACAGGGTCAGTGGCAGGACAGGAGAGACTGTGCCTGTTTCTGAGACCCCGGCTCTTCTTCCCCGCCGGCCTCCTTTCCTCCAGCTCCCACGTCTTGCCCAGGCTGCTTGGTGGCGGCGGCAGCGTGCAGCAGCCGTGGCAGGAGCTTCCTGGGTGACACGCACAGTCCTTGCCACGAAGGGCTCCATCACATCCAGCTCTGAGAGCGCACCATGGGGGGTGGAAGGAGGAGGCAGGCCAGACTGGTATCGTTGCATTCTTCCAAGGGCTTGTGAAGATATGGTCCCCATTGACAGCCAGAGAAACTGAGGCCTGAAGCCATGGAGTGGCTGGGCCGTGGTCAGACTTAACACTCAGATCTGTGCTGCATAATCAGTGTTTCTTCTTCACGGAGATAGTGAGCAGAGGAAGAGCAGGGCGTGAAAGTAGCTCAAGGAGAAGCAGAGAGATTGTTTGGGAGAACAGAGGCTAGTGGTGGAGCTGGGAGGGCTGTTTAGGAATCAGGGAAGGGCGTTCTCATGCCTGCCAGCAGGGCCAGGAGGAGGAAGAAGCACGGTTACTGTGTCTTCCAGTGAATGCAATTTTGTTATCTTGCCCGGGTTTCTGGTGTTGCCACTGTACGGTTCCTCAGCTAGGCGCGGGGCACAGGAGTGGGAGCTGAGGGTGCCCACTGCCCCTCCCCGCAGTCCTGCGCATCCACAGACGCTAGAGTGAGGCTCACAGCTGTGCCCCGCCCTGGGCATCCTGTTGAGCCCCAGCTTGTCAGGGGTGTAGGTGGCCTCTTGCAGTGGTTCTGGGAGGCAGCTGTGTCCTGCATCTGGCCTTAAACTGGGAGAGCCGCACTGTCACCTCCTGAAGATATCTTCCGTCTGGCTGGGAAGCCCAGTTCTGTGCTTGAGTGGGATACCCTGGGCAACCACTCCTTCCCCATCCCATCTGTGACCTCTTGGAGGTGGCCAGAGGCGGGCTTCCTGCAGCTCCTAGCTTTCCACTGAGGAGTTGGTCCCTAAATGTGTGCTGAGTTGGATTGTGGCCGCAGGACAGGGCAGATTCCTGACGAGGCTATGAGGGCAGGCGTGGTGCAGCCTGTTTTCCTGCTAAGTTCTCTTCTTCCCTAGCTGTCCTGTTGCCCTCCCATTGTTCAGAAAAACCGTCTGTTCCTGTGGCTCTCTGCCGTGAGGAGAACTAAACTTTAGGAGTCAGATATGGATTTTTGTGTGGCCCTCTGGGCTGGGCGGCATAACATGTGGTGTTCTGCCCATGGCGGCGTTTAGAGGCCACAGGCTCAGGGAGACAGTTAGGCCTGGGCTTCTGGAACTGTCTGCTTGCCCCTCCTGCCTCCTACATGCATCTGGAGGGATGTTCTGCTCCCCGCTCTGACTCCCTCCAGGGGGCTGCCCAGGCCAAGGGCCCTGCCGCCGGGGCGCCTGCTCCTGTGTGGCCCAGCACCTTGGCCCTGCTCCTTCTGTGCCTGAGGCTGTCTCTTAAGTTCAAGGCACCCTTGACCCAAGGAAGCTCGGTGACACAGCCCCAGCAGGGTATGGTAAAGGAAGTTGGTTTTAGCCAATGGCAAACAGGATAGTAAAACAACAATCGCAGCGTAGGCACTTGAAGTGGATTCTTCTGCTTCTGGATGAGCTGTAGCATTCTCCTCCCCGAGGTGGGATTTATTCTCAAGAGGCCCCAGCAGTGAGAAGTGACAGGGGGCCGGTGAGATTGTACTGTGTGGCAGGCATTGTGGGAGGAACTTTACTAGTGTTTGTGCATATGATTGATCCCCAAGTCCCACTGTGTGTGTGTGCGTGTGTGTGTGTGTGTGTGTGTGTGCGTGCGTGCGCACGCGTGGAGCAGAGGGATCCCACGCACACTGCCCCTCATGCCCCACCCCGTCCACAACCTCTGAAGCTCACCAAATTCCCTCACAGTTAGACTTTATTCATACCACTCTGAGTTTCTAGGGGAGTTTTAAGTAGGGATGGTCTCAGGCCATTCCACACAGAGCTGCTAGTTTGCACTTGTTTTCCTCCCTCCACAAGGGATGGAAAGGGGGTGTGGAATTATTGCAGATTAGGAAACTGAGGCCACACAGAAAGCAGTCAGTCCAGAATTGGACTCCTTCTGCCCGTTTCCACTACCCCTGCAGGTCTCTGCAGTCCCTTGCAGGATAACTGCAGCAGCTCCTGTCTGCAGTGCTGGCCAGCATGGTCCAGGTCATATCACTCTTCTAATCAGATCCCATGAGATGCCCATGGGTGAAAAACCAGGATCTTTATCATGACCTACACAGCCTGCCTGACAGGTGCTGTAGCCCCATCTCTCTCCATGCTTTCCATTCCCAAACCATTCTGCTGGCTTCATGCTGTTCAGGAGAGGTATGGGGCTGCTCTGCATCTACGGGGCAGTCCCCTGTGCCTTGGTCACCAGTCGCCGGACCCCTGCCTTCCAGTCTTTGTTCCACAGTGACATGTGCCTTGAACGCTACTTAAAACCACCACACCCTTCTCCTTCCTCTGTGCTGTTTGTTATTTTCTCCCGAGTACTCTCCACATTCTAAAACGTAAGATAATCTGTTCATTTATTGTTGGAATGCAGATGCCACTAAGAGAATCCCCACTCTTGTTCACCAGCGTATCCCAAGAACTTAGAGTGGTACCTGGCACATAGTAGGTTATTTTAACTATTAGATGAATGAAGTCATGTAATCAGGCCCATGGGGAGTCAGGACTGGGCCTTACTCCCAAGATAAGGGTCCTCCCAAAGCTATAGTGCTGTATTTTTTGGATTAAAAAAAAAAAAAAGTCTGGAAGGGTGTTCCCCTGTGCTACATATGAAATTTGTGCCAGAAACGGCACGCATGTGCTCTTATACGCTCAGTGTGTCTTTCCAGGAGGAAAGGCAGACTTGAGATCAAGGGCAGGCCCATGACCTCAGCACTCAGGGACAGACCTGGATTTAGCCCCGAGTATGCCTAGCTCCAGCACCTCCCAGAAAAGTAAGCTCCACTACTTAGCTGCTTGCCTCTTCCTGCCCTGGCGCGGTGTGGAAACCCCATGGTGGGTGCTCAGCCCCTGCCCTCTGGGTCCTGCTTCTCACCTCCAGCAGATCTGAGCTGGTCCCCTGAAGACTTCCCACAAGGTCTTTTTTTTTTCCCCTTGTACTAGGAATGTCAGAGCCTTGACACTGAGCTGCATCCCCAGTCCTTTTATAAATGTTTTGAGACGAGGGCCCACTAAGGTGCTGTATACCCTGGGTTGGCCTTGAACTTGTGGTCTTCCTGTCTTGGCCTCCCAGAATGCTGGGAATACAGATATGCACTGTCACTTTCTGCTTCCTTTGAGGTTGTCATGGCTGTGACTGCATCCACATGGGTGTTCACTGGATGTGTTGTGACCTTCGATCAAAGTCCAGCTTCTGCGATCCGGGACTTCCAGACACCCAACTGCAGGGCCACGGACCTCCCCTGGGCCCTCCCCGCCCAGCCAGCCTAGTCTTTTGCTACCTGCAGGGAGTCTGCAGGGCACTGTGGTCATCAGGGAGCTGGGGCTCTTGTCCCCTGTGGGCTCCTGCCTGCTCCAGCACACATGCACGCATTCCAGCCTTTGGGTCCAGGCGGGGTCAGCAAGGTGTGGGCCATGGAATTCACATATGGAGATTAGATACGCTAGGCCAGCTTATGGATACAGTCACAGGCCACATGACCGTGCGACAGTGGTCACATGAGATCGTATTGCCCAGTGACTCAGTTCATGCAAGCACCCTGGATGATGTTTGCATAATGACAGCATTGCCTCGTCACACACTTCTCAGGACTCATCCCCATCATTAATTGACAGCGTGTGGCTGGGTGACAGTCGTATAGATTAGACACACAACTACGGCTGTTACGATTGCACAGATCAGAGACGGAAATACAGTCTGAGCCGTGTGCTGTGTGCAGTTCCTCAGCTGGTAGTTTGGAAGGAAAAATTACTGTACAAATGTGCGTCTTTCTTAAGAATCAAGAGAGAAACTGGGCATGGTGATGTACATGTGTATTCCCAGCACGTGGGGAGGCTGAGGCAGGATTGTGAGTTTGAAGCCAGCCTGGGGTTAGTGTGATTCTCTCAAAAAAGTAAAAATAAAAACAATGAGGAGAGAGAGAGAAATGAGAATAGTAAGATAAACTGGAGCTCAGGCCCTGATAGGAGGAGGGCCGTGACCAGGTAGATGCCTTTGAATTCAGAGGACCCAGTGAGCAGGGCCCAGGCACCGTAGGAGTTCTCACTCTGGAAGGAGATGTTCGTGGTGCCCAGAGAGGTCAGAACAGCCCCCGCGGGGGCTACTAAAAGGAGATAATTAGGAGCATTGAGCACGCCTTTCAGAACATTGGGTTCCAAAGAAGTGCACTCTTTGGAAGTCCCTGATGCTTGCTGTGCTCACTCAAGGGCATCACTTCTTCGTGCCCATCTCAGGTGCTGAGAGACCCAGGCAGGACTTCTCACCGCCCAGCCTCAAGTTCATCATGGGCAGTGGAGGAGGTTGAGCTGAAGCGTGGAGGATGTGTGTATGGAAAGCTCAGCAGGTGCTCGACGGGCCAGGTGGGTTCTCCTTTCCACATGGCTGGGACTTTAAGTACTTTCATGGTTTTGCAGAAAGAATACAGCTTTCCAGTGTGATTAATTAGACGAGTTCTGTGCATTATGTGGGCCTGAGAGTGATCTCTGAGATGACTGAATGGGACTCTGCTGAAACTCCCTCCTTTCTGGGCCACTCCCATGGCATTTTCCTTGTGGTCAGGGCTCGGGTGGCATTGCAGAATGCCCCACTTTTCCGTGCTTGTGCTTGTGTGTTTGGTACCTACCAGTTGACCTGAGAGGAATTGAAGCTGCCACTGCCCACCCAAAAGGGCAACCAGAAACCTGCCCATTCAGGAAGGCAGGATGACTTCTGTGGAGAGCCTTAGCTCTAAACTGACTTTGCTTTTCTTTAAAGTGATCTTAACTTCAAGATTTTCTAGTAGGTAGTCTGCATGCAAACTTCTCCATGTTTGCTTTTAATCAAGATCTGCCTGTGAGAAAGGTTAATTCAGATGATCGAACCAGGACTGTGCAGGTGGTTTCAAAGGTGCTCGCTTGCTGCCCCCCCATTCCCACTCCCCTTATACTGTGATTCTGTTTAAAAGAAGGCCACATGTGGTTCCAGATGTGGTTCCCAGACCTCAGCCTTCTATTTGATCTGAGTATCTTAGCTGATAGAGACCCAGCCTTGATATGAACATTCTTACTGTGTGACATGAGACATCCTTAAGAGTGGAGTAGTGCAGTGTAATGTAGGGTAGGGTGGGGTGGGGTGGGGTGGTGTGGTGTGGCGAAGTGGGAAGTGTGCAGGGTCCCAGGACTGGCAGGGGTGCCAGTGCTTCCAGAATATTCTACTTTAATGCAAAATGAGGAAGAGAAAATAAGCAAGGGAATGTGAAGCATGATCGAGAGATTGCTCACCCGAGGACAGGCAGAGGGTGCCGTTGGACAGAAGTGCACGGTGCAGAAGGACCTTTGTCCTGTGTGCCAGCTTAGCTTAAAAACGTGTGCTCCTAGAATTCTGGGTGTGCTGCATAACTCGTGCAGATAGTGCTGATAGCCTTTTTGGCATCCAGTGTTAAATCAGAAGCCAGATGAGGGCATAGAATAAAGGTTCTGCAGACCTTTATGGTTTTGAAACTTCCTGACTGTGGGGGTCTTAGAGGAGTAGAAGAAGCTCCCAAAGTCTCAGCTTGCTTATCTCCAAAATAGAAATGGAAACCCTACAATCCAGAGCTCAGCTGACGTTCAGGATATGTATTAGGAAGCAAGGGGTAAGGAGCACATGAACAGAAGGCCTGTGCCTGGAAGGAGAAGGGTGGATGGGAGGCGTGAGGTGGCCTTGGCAGGCGGCTGTCCTGAGTAGACAGCCAGTCCCTGGCTCCTCTCCCCAGCCACATGTGTGCTAGCTGGGTACTGTGGGACAGTGGGGTCAATGTTCCAGAGAAACATGAACTCTCAGAGCCTCAGTGGACATCTGAGAATGTTGTCCAGCTCTCCCTCCCCTGGCCTCACTCTCCCTCAAGGTTTCCAGTGAAGAAAACGCCCAAGAAAGAGGTGACATGACTTGCTCAGGCCCCTCAGCTGATGGCCGTTCTGTGCCTGTCACCTGCCAAACACACTTCTGGCATCACACCAACAGCTGTCTGCGGCGAGTTCTTTCTTCGTTTACTGATAGGGAAACCGAGGAGGGGTTAGTGGTACCAAGTAACTCCCTCAAGGTCACACGGCACAGGCCAGCGCCAGGTTTCGAACCCAGTCTGACTGCAGAACTCCGCTGTCTTAACCCCTGCACCATCCTTTCTACTGGAACCTCAGTTTGCAGTGCTCCTACCAGGTCATGACACTGCCCTGGCCCTCACAGAGCTCTCGTCGTGCAGAAGTGGAAAGATGGTACCAATGGTGGGACATAGATAGTAAGCCAAAGGTGCTTGATGGGGCAGAACATCAGGCCCAGGGATGTGAAGTGGGCAGGTGGGCCCTTTTCAGCAGGGGTCAGGGCATGGTGTGGAGAATTTAGAAAGCTGTGGGCCTAGTGAGCCTGCAGAACTCCCCGGTCCCTGCTGTTCCTTGGCAACGCTGGGCCAGGGCGAGAGCCTCTGTGCTCTCGGAAGGCCATGGCTGGCAGGTGGAGGTTAGACCGAGTGCTGAAGATGTTGTTGCCACCTGGAAAGGGCCAGGCTTGGTCCTGAGACGGGGGCAGCTGGTGAGAGGGCTTGAGCCAGGGGACACGAATGAGAAAGTATGGGGCGTCCTCTTTGTCCCAAGTGTATTTCCCTGGAGACTGACCTCCACTGCGGTCCCCGCCACCAAGAGCCCTGTGTTCACGGCCCATGGGAATGGTGCTTCTCAGGCTGAGTTTCACCTCTGGCTGCTGCCACCTGTGCAAGATGCTGCCTCCTTCCCCGTCAGCACCCCCCACCCACCCACACGTTTGTCCCCGTCCTGTGGAGACCTCTGATCCTCAGAGTGATTTCTGGTGGTACAGGTCAAGAATGGTATGTTCCTCAGCTGAACCTCTGGTCCACTATCATAGACCAGTCCATGTAGATGGTTCCTTTTTTTTTTTTTTTTTTTTTATTGAAGAACAAATAGCAATGAGACAGTTTTAAATCAAATTAGTATGACAGATTCAACAGTTTATGCATTGCACGTTGTTTTCGTAGTGGCTTTTTGTTGTACAAGGTACATACATGATACTCAGTGCACAAATACTATTAGAGCAGATGCCTCTGATCAATGAATTAAGAGAATGTAACTGTATACCTATCTTTTTTTTAAAGCTGAATTATAGTACAGTTTCAATAATTAATACTTTTTATATTATCTTCCTAGTGGTTATCCATAGTACAAGAAACAAATAGGATACCCTGTCCAAACACTAGTAGTGCATATATTTCTTCTCATAGAATTTCGCCAAAGTACCTTTTTGTATCATCCCTGTCAGAATGACTTTCCCCCTGCTGATGGCCCGCCCCCCTCTATTTGCATAATGACAAGAAAACAATACTGCCACCTAGTGGGAGCTTAAAGTGTGACCTTCAGAGCTCCTCCTTCTGACCTGTATTAATATTTAAACTAGTTGGCAGTCTGGGTTGTGTTCTTCCTACTGCATGGCTCCAGGTCGATTTTAGGTCCACTTCGTAGTCTCCTAAAGCTCAGAGTTGCAAGTCTCCAGTTACTTCGTGCACAGGGCGTGGAATTTTTGAAACAGGTGCAAGGCATTTCCTTTGCCCTTGATTGTGCCACAGAGCAGTCCAGCGGGGCAGGGCAAGCTCCCTCTCCAGGATGGGAAAAGCCAATGTTTGGGAGGGAAGTGGCCTGGAGCCTTCCCGAGCCCCTAGTGTGCATCCAGACATTCAGGAGGCCGTCTTGGTGCGGTAGGATCATGTGGACAACTCGGCAGAACTTTACAGGGTTCTGGACAGGCTGCAGAAGAGGCTGGTCTGGCAGTGTGGCCTGGGTGGAGGGAGGGCCTGGAGCTGGAGTGTGGGCAGCTGCGTGGGGGGAACTCCAGGGGAGGATGTCATTAAGCGCAGGGGATATCCATGTGCAGGAGGAGGCCACCAGAGCTGAATGGTACCAGGTGTCACAGGGTGGGGGTGCAACAGAGCCTTTGAGAGCACGGGACTCCGGGAGTCCCTGTACTTATCCTGTGGTCCATCTGGAAGGGAGGTAGGAGATGGGCTTGGTGGACCAAATGTAAGCAAATATATACAGTGAAAACAAGGGCGGGTGAGATGATAGCTCAGCGGACTAAGCACCTTAGACAAGTGTAGGGACCGGCCTTCTATCCCCAGCACCACGTGGTTTGTAAGCCCCGCCCCTGGGTGCACTGAACCGGCCACCCAGACCCCGTGTGGTGGCACAAACCTGTAATCCCAGTGCTGGGGAGGCTGAAAACAGGAGGATCACTTCTAGTCCGATCTGCCTCGTGAGACCCTGCACCAAAACATAACAACAACAACACCCCACAACTCCCTTCAGTCCCTTCTCTCCCCAGAAAAATCACTAATACCTAAATGTTTGGTCCCTGACTGGTAATTTTTTCAACTTTATGGTGGTGTAATGGAGATATGCATTTGGCCAAAAATGTATCTTGAATTTGTTATTTGGTTTTAAGACAGGGTTTCACCATTAGTCCAGACAGATCTTGAGCTTGTGGTATAGTACAGCTGGTGTTGAACTCATAATCCTTTTGCTTCAGCCTCCCGAGTTGGGGACTCTGCTGTGCTTGGCTCGTGTTTGGGATTTGGAACTCTGCCAGGTTTGCAGTGCTCGCCATCCCGGCGCTGGGTGGGGACAGCGGCCCAGCCCCGGTACTCTGCTGTGTGTGCGGCAGAGCCCTGGTGCTCAGCAGGTTGAGTGTGCTGGGGATGTTTTGCCTGATGGTATTTTCAACTTGCAGTAGCTCCTTGGTATGAAACCCCATTGGAAATCAAGGCACATCTGGCTGTGCTTTAGGAAAATTCCTATTCCTGTAAGGCTATCTAATATAAATTAATACAGTGAAAATGCAATATAATTTACTTTGAATAGGATTATATTTTAACTACTTTGTAATTTACTGTCATAAGACACTCAAAATATAGTCATCTTTAAAGAATTGTTTTATTATGGAAAAATTTGAATATACACAAGACAGAGCAGTTTGGTAAATGCAGTGCCCCTTGCTTCCAGTTACCAATCCATAGCCACTCCTGTTCCACTGTGTTCTCCATCAGCAGTTTCAAATTTTTTATTTTATTTTTTTGTATTTTAGGGAAGGGTCTACAATGTGTTTAGGGTCTCACTACTAGATCAGACTCATAGTGATCCTCCTGTTTACAGCCTCCTAAGAGCGGGGGTAGCAGGCGTGTGCCACCACGCCCAGTCTCAGTCATTGTCTCAGTGGTGATTCTGGCGTGGCAGGCCTGGGGATTGAACCCCTGGCTCCGGCACCTGCTTGTAGGTGCTTTAAT
This sequence comes from Ctenomys sociabilis, assembly GCA_004027165.1. Taxonomy (NCBI): domain Eukaryota; kingdom Metazoa; phylum Chordata; class Mammalia; order Rodentia; family Ctenomyidae; genus Ctenomys; species Ctenomys sociabilis. The sequence goes on along the minus strand of PVKA01004131.1, from coordinate 58,650 downwards.
CCACTGAGCTATTTGGCTGGCTCTTCAAATTATATTTTAAACACAGCTCTAGAGTTCACACATTGCATCTGTGAATATATCTGAATCTGTTAAAAAAATAACCATAACACCATTCTCACCTTTTAAAAAGTACTTAATCAGTGTTAAGTTTTCTAATTGTCTTATAAATTGTAAACATCTGATGAGTTTGAACAACTAGTCTAGGAAATTCTGTGTGCTTTTACATTCTCGTTTTATTCAGAGGTTCTTCTTCCTTTTTTTTTTTTTTTTGCGGCACTAGGGATCAAACTCAGGACCTTGTGCTTGCCATTGAGCTATATCCCTGGTGCCCTTTTTGGGTTTTGCCAAGTTTTGTTTTATTAAGAAACTAGCCATTTGTCCTGCCTGGCTGCCCACACTGTGGATTTTGCCGGTCTCATCCCCGCAGTGTCTTTTTGCTGTCTGTTCCTCTGTCCCTGTATTTATGGTAAATGGCTCGTTCTGGGCTTAAGCAGAACCAGATGGGATGTCCTGGTGGGAGTGTGAGACTCCTTGGTGGAGAATGATGTGGCCAGAGTGTGGACAGTGACGGACTCTAGGGCAGCAGGTGCTTCCCAGTGCTTGTCCGGTCCCCTCCCTGCAGGTGGGAGACCCGACCAGCCCCCCGCCCCTGAAGCCCCTGTGGAGTCAGTGTCCCTCATACTCCTGACAGGCAGTGCACTCCCAGGGCCTGCGCAAGGCTGAGGCCTCCTCCTGCCTTCAGCTGCATGTTCGCTTTCTTCTTCCCCATAGTGTCTCCATTTTTAGAAGCAACGCTGAAGATGTGTTGCTCTGTTTTTCTCACCAGCTCATCCAGTGGACACTGCTGAGCTGCTCAGGACAACTTTGCTGTCTCAGCTCAGGGCAGACAAAATCTAGGCTATTGGCAGCAACTGCCTACGTGCTGGAAGCGCGGCCTGCACTGGACACGGGCTCCTGTGCAAGATCGCTTCCGGGAGAGCCCAACGACTCTTCCTGGACCCACACGCCACTGCCCCTCGGAGCACAGTTCCAGTCGCATTTTGCTTAAGTGATCATGCCCAGGTTGGCAGTGTCTTTGTTTAGCCTCCCTTTTGCTGGCCACAGGAGTAGATTATACTCCCTCATGACAACTTGTTTTCTGTTTTCTATCAATCAAAGACTGTGATCCAGGGCCGCTCAGAGCCAGCAGCTGACACGGAGCGCCACCCTCCCCTGCCATGGCTGGAGAGCTTTGTCTGCCAGGTGGGTTCGCAGAAACATATGCTTTCCTTGATTCTTTCTGAAGTAGCAAAATAGTGCCTCACTAGCCTTTCCTGAGCCCCGAGGAGTCTGGAGCAACACATGGGAGACTTCTTTTCCTCTTCATTGCTGGAGGGGACCATACATCCCCTGGCCCAGAATTCTACTGTTATCTACCCCTGATTTAATCAGTTGGTCGTAAGCGCAAGTGAATGCGAGTCTAGTCTTTGCATATGTCTAAGTTTTCTCAAAATCCTCACACACTGACTGATAGCTCTACATGACAGAGAGTACTCATCTGTGTTGTGGGATGCATAGCTCCTTAAGTCTTCTTCTTCTTCTTCCTCCTCTTCCTCCTCCTCTTCTCCCCCCTCCACTCTCTACCCTTTCCCTGCCACTCCCCCACTTCCTCCTCCTCCTTCTTCTTCTTGGGGTCCCACAGATGGAACTTGGGACCTTGCACTTGCCAGGCAGGTGCTTATGTTGCTGAGCTGTCTCTCAGCACTGTCTGGCTGTCTTCTTGTCCGAGTTCTTCTGCTGCTGGCCCAGCAGAATCCACAGGGCAGCCTCCTCACTTCCTGGGCATTTGTACTCAATTTGCAGATGGTATCTAGGTTCTTTCACTCAGGCAGTGCACAAATCCGGACAGATTTGGGTTCAGATTCTCAGTCCCATTGACCCTCAGTTTCTTTATCTTTAAAATGGGCTGACAGTCCTTCCTCCAGGACTGATGTGGCTATCCAAGACTGTACATCTCCGGCCAGTTGCATATATTGAATATGTAATAAATGAGGGCCATTGTGCCCGTGAAGAGACAGAGGCGAGCCCAGCCTTCAGGGCCAGGGATGAGCAAGGATCTAGGATAGATGAGCAGTGTTTTTAGCATAATACATGCTTTTGTTTGATGCTTAGTTTGGGGAGATGGTTGTTTCGGATGAAGTATCCACTTTTCTCTCTCACAAGCTCTCAGTTGAGACAATAAATGATAATACCTTGAGTATGTTTTTAGTTGGTCGATCCCACGTATGTACACATGCACGTGTGGCCAGAGGAGAAAGCTCGGCACACTCCTGCCCGCAAGTTGGCATGTGATTCCTGGCAAGTGTAGCCGCAGTTTCCTGCTGTCTAAACCCAGAAAGCAAACTGGGTTAGAAACAGTTCATGAGAAATGTGCCCCCAGATGCCCGGGCACTTCCTCTTTATTATTTCATTATCTTTTGTCTTGGCGAGTTTTGCTCTTACAGTTTCGAGATAATCAATTTATTTGTGTGCGCCTTTCCTATCCAAATTGGATTACCCATGTGAATAGCCGTGCGGCTCTCGGGCTGGGGCTTGGCGCCTGCGTCCTTAGGCGGGCTCGGCCGTTTGTTTATTTTCAGTTGGAACTCTAAAGTGGTGGAACGACTCCACCTCCTCTGCACGCGTCCATCTCAGAACCCGCTGCAGGGGACAAAGACTTGGCACTTAGGAGTGTGCGCAGGGTGCCAGGCCCTCTGCATCACCCTGCCAGTTGAGGTTCTATCATTAACCATTTTGTGTAAAATTTTTTAAAAATTTCATTCTGTGTCCTTGTGCTCCCCCTGCCCTAAGGCTGGTCTGCTGTCGGCCCACTTCCGGGCAGTGGCTCTACCCGGTGTCAGAAGCAGGACCAGGTCCCCGGCCAGAACCGGACTTCCTTTGCTGCGTTTCAACCTCCCCCACTGGCAATCCATTCCTGTCTGCATGATTTTTAAAACTGCATTTTCACTTTTGGTTGCATTCAGGTGGCCTGCCCTCCCTCCACGACCCCTAAACCCTCCTTCCTCCCTCCCTTCGTGTCCCCCTTTCTTCACTTTTTAAATTTTAAAAATATTTGTGACAAGGGCTGGGCATGATGGTGCATGCCTGTAATCCCAGCACTCAGAAGGCTGAGGCAGGAGGATTATTATGAGTTCAAGACCAGCCTGAGCTACAAAGTGAACTTAAGGCCAGCCTGAACTGCATAGTGAGACCCTGTCTGAAAAAGACAAAAAAAAAAAAAAAAATAATAATAATAATAATAATAATTTGTGACAAGTTCTCTTTAAGTTGCCAAGTTGCCCAGGCTGGATTTGAATTTGTCATCCGTCATCCTCTGGTCTGAGCCTCCCAGGGTTTGTAATTTCAGCTGTGAGCCACTATGCCCAGCGGGAGTGGTTTCGTAATGTTGGATATGACCTCTAGTGACAAAGGTAGAACACAAGTAGTTCCAGGCTAGCCAGGACATGACTTTCCTTGGTCTTCCAGACGTGGTGTTTCTCTTGGTGCACTTTCCAGGGTGAGCAGAGGAGGCAGCCTGATAGTGAGGTCACAGAAGCAGCAGAGATCTATGTACAAAGTGCCATCATGGAGGACACTTCGGCCGCCTGCACTCATTTCGGTCTTTATCTTCAGGGCCAGACTTCGAGCCTTGCTAGGATCCAGTCGATAGGCAGCTTGCCTTCCATCTGAGTCCTGCACACAGTCCACTTGCTGGAGCCCTGTCTCCCCAGTGTCTTTCCACTTGCCACACAGCCGGCTGAAAGCCCTTTGTTTCCCAGCTGTGCAATCCAAAGAGTTGGGGTTTTCATTAGTCTGCACTGAGCCCTTGGCGGGCCAGAGTCAAACTGAGGGGATGGGGTGTGCCTGACCTACAAGAGGAGTACCAGTGCAGGGCAAAGATGGCCAGCTGGTGTGCAGTTCAACTTAGTTTGGAAGACGAGAAGAGGGGTTGGCTTTGAATAGCCTTGGGGAAGTCAGTGCTGGGGCCGAGTTGCTCAGGAAAGCCATCCCTGCAGAGGGCGGGGTGGCCAGCAGTGCAGGCCCAGCTGGAGGGCCATGTGCAGGTGCTGTGCAGGAACCAGGTCTACCAAGGAAGGCAGAGGGGCTGGACTGGTCAGGAAGGGGAGGGAGGGGGATGGAGTGGGGGAGAAGACACCGAGAAGGCCAGGCCAAACCTGGAAACAGAGACCTCAGGCCAGGAAGGAGCTTCTTGGGGTCCTGAAGGGGTTCAGAGGCAGGGAGACGTGGGACTTCATGATGAGGCCAGCGGAGGCAGGGCAGTGACTAGAGCGGAAGCAAAGGGCAGCCACAGCCTGGTGTCTCAGGCCCAGACCCGGCTGGTGGCGGCCCTCATAACGCTGCCTCTTCAGAGCCCGCCTGCCTTCCCATTTCAGCAGCAGCACCCAGCCTTCTCAGTGTCTTCCCTCCCCTGCCCTCCTGAACCTAGGGTGAGGTTTCCTTTTGGGGAGATTAAATCATAATCTGATGAGTTGAGATTTAGGGGAGAACATTTGGGAGATCAAATGCGGTTGAGATTTCCAGTTTCTGAGTCCATAGCTTCCTATTTCGCTCATTTGATGGGCTCCAAATAATAGCCCTCATCTCACTGGAGGGCCTAGAGATGTTAGGTTCAGGAAGGGAGAGGTCCACAGAACCGAGCGAGTCTGCAGAAAGTCCAGCAGGATGGGAGAAGCTATTCCTGGGTGCCAGGACCAACAAAAGGTCCCGCTGAGAAACCATCTGTCCTTGACATCACTCTGACATTTCTTGTAGTGTTGGGTTTTGTTTTCCAAACTTGTGGTGAACTCACCTTCCCAAATCAATGGTGCTGAGAAATGCCTGTGGTTGTGGCGTTGCCTGGACCCTCTTCCTTAGTTTCAGTGAAGCCATACTTCTAGATCTTTCCTACAGGTACAGGTAAAGGCCACCAGCCCTGGCTCTACCTAGATCCCTTTCTCTCCAGGGACTTGTCCTTTCACAGGCAAATGTTGGGGTCCTTGTGTGAAATGAACACTGTTGCACGCCTTTGACTGCCATCTTCAGTGATTCCCTTACGTGCTTGTGCTGCTCCTTGGCTTTATGTCCAGAGAGCGCCGGGCTTGTTGGCTTGCCTGTCCTGTGTCTCTGTGTATCTCTAGCCTGACCACCTAGAAGAATGTGTCCCAACACTCGAGCAGGAGTTCCAGTGAGAAGACAGTTCAAGTGACAGTTGCTGTTTAACTGCCTCATTCGTAGGGCTCCAAGAAAACTGTGACATCAATGAAGTTTGTGTTCCTACCCCAGCTTCCATCTCTGTGCCCACCCACTCTGTCTCTTTCTGGCTGCTCCTAGGATCTGCTTTGAGCCTTTTATCTTTAGGTTCCATCTGCACACTACCTAATCCACTGCAGCAAGACGAGTCGGTCCCTGAGCAGCCAGGAGCCCTTGCCGGGGTAGGATGACACCATCTGCAGGGTTGCGGGAGCAGCTGGGAAAGGAGAGTGTTTTATGTGAGAGGTGGGAAGTGTACAAGTTCATTATCAAATACGAGCAGGAAATCTTTTGGGGGCTTTTCCATGGACTGGATGAGTCTCAGTGCTTTATAAGTGTTCTGTGCTGCTTAATCTTCTACCAGCCCAGCAAGGTGACCATTACTATTATTTTAGTATTTTTTGATGATGAATAGAGAATCCAGAACTTTGCACTGACTAGGCATGTGCTCTGCTACTAAGCTATGCCTCCAACCCAAGGTTATCGGTCCTGGTTCATAACTGTAGAGCCCAGGGCTTAGACAGTGTACGGTGGACATGATCACATGGTAGTAACACATCTGGGGTTCCACTTCCAGGTGGACCTTGAAGCTGGAAAATCAGTTCAGACTTGGGTGAAGGCCCAGATTCCCCAGGCTTTTCTGCTAGGCTATGATCCCTGGGCTTGGGAATCTGTACATCACCCTGGGCCCTGACTGATCTCACCCTCTGGAGGGCTTAGGAACATCTGTCTATGTGGGCCATATGGAGGTGAGGTGCTGTCCCCACTCTGTGAAAAGCAAGCCCTGCAGGGAATGCTGAGTGTCCTGGTGTGAGTTTGCTGTCACTGGACCAGAACTCAGCTTCTGGAGCCTAACCAGAGCACAGTTCAGGTACGACTCAGTTCATGACCTAGATGGGTGGGGGCGAGTTTGGAGAACTCATGGCAAGGCTGGTGGAGTGAACAGACAGGCAGAATGGCAGTGGCTGGGGAGCGCAGGCCCGCTCATCAGGGACCTGGGTGTGGTGAGCCAGAGCAAGCCTCGGGAGCAGGACCGGGGCTTGGGGGAGAGCTCCCCTGTGGGCTGTGGAGCCGATCAGTGGGTTTTCTAGCCTAGTCTTTCATGGTCCTTTTGGGGAAGGAGGGATGGTAAGACATACCATGAAAGCATTCTTCAGCCTTGGAGTAAATAGGGTGCTGAGCCAGGACACTGAGAAATAAGCCAGGGCCACCGCGCCCTGCTCTGTGGCACAAAAGCCATGGTGTAAGCCAGGATGCAGGATGAGAACCTGAGCATGGGTGGAGAGCAGCGCATGGGACGAGTCGCAGGATGTGCTGAGAAAAACATACGCGTGCATTCCGGTCTCTGCCTTGGACCCTGGAGTCCGCTAACAGGGCCGGTGGTATTTTTAGCCTTGTTATCAGAGCATGCAGCAAGCGTCCAAGGCCTGTAGGATGTATCTATTTAAGTCATTGCTGTGACCGAATAGTCACTCACTATATGGCTTTTTGTTCCATTGCAACACAATGGGAGGAAATGGGGCTGCGGGAAATGGCCACTCCACCAGGTCCTCCGGTGCAGCGGGGCCTCCAGGGCTTGCCCGGAGCTGGCCCTGGTGCCCTTAACCATGGGTCCCCCTCATGCTCTTCTGCTGCTTTCCCATCTTTTGCAGACTCGCAGGGCCGTGGGGCTCAAGAGAGGGATGCATGTGCTCTGGGAGGTTGATTTGCGAGTGTGCTTCACACTGTGCTTGTGCCTTCTGTGGAAGGGTGTTTTCCAGGACGTTGGCTCTGTAGCCAAGCAGCTGACAGCATGATTTTGAGCTCCTGAAGTGGACGGTGACGGCGTTGTGGGGTGGGGGAGGTGGCAGTGCAGCTCTCAGCTGTCTGAGGCCTGCTATAGATTCAACTCATTGGAAAGGCCTTGTGGTTGCGTGAAGATGCCAGACAGACATTTCTAGCCTCGCAGAAGGAAGCAGAGTGGTGTGCGTGGCAGCCCTGTCCCCCGACCACCCCTCTACCCCTTCACCCTTCAGTACCTTTGTGGTCCACAGGCAGCTCGTGTTGGCGACCCAGGACAAGTTCAGCGTGGAGGCTTATGAACCGCCCATCCAGGTGCCTCTGGCAGGCCCTGGAGCTGTGGTGTGGGGAGAGAAGCCTTCACTCCTGCTCTCCCCATTGAGATTTGGGGCTTTCCACTGTAAATAGAAGACCCTCTGATAAAATGGGTGCTGTTGGCTAAAGATTAAAAAGCCATCAAAAACAGAGCGTTAGAGCGGTAGTGGCCTCTGGGAGCTGTGGCTCCAGCTCTGCCTGTTGGGATGTGGAAGCTGTAGCCACTGCCTAGGGTGTAAGGATCCATTGGTCTTGATGCGATCCATTGTACCCTGGGGCAAAATGGCATTTGGAATGAGGAAAAGGTAGACAAGAAGACAAGAGCTGGGTCAGGTGGTGGCTCATCTGTCTTGTCTGTCTGATTGGCAAGATGAGCCCCAGTACAACAGTAGGGGCGTTTATACCTTTGCAAAGTTGGTGTCACGTGATACAAGTTGCCTACTGACTAAAGGCGGGCAACCAGTCAGGATGATGCTTCTCTCAGGACTGAGGCAGCTTGACTGCTTTCAACACTGAGGCCCAGTCCCACTTTCACACATTGGACCAATTTCAAGCGTCCGTGGCTCCCAACACCAGGGTTCTCCCCGAGAGAGGCAGAGAGCTGCCCTCAGCCTGGCCCTGCTAGCTTCAGGCACCCCATGGCGAGCTGAATCAGCATTAGCCTTTGCCTTGGTAACCCCATTTTCTTTTCTTCCATAGCATTTCTTTGCTTTCTTTCTTGAATCAAGGGATCAATGAATTGATCCCGAGTAACTCAGTGGAAATCTGGCTTAATACCTGCTGGACAGAATCCTGACTGTTCTTTGACCCTGGAACTGGTGCCCACGGCTGCATGGGAAGTGGCGGCCCTTTGCGTAGAGGAGGCCTTCCGTGGACCTAGGCTGACCGGCCCCTGTCCCCACTGGCTGCCTCTCCAGCTCAGGCTCGCTACTCCCTCCCTATGGCCAAGGGCACAGGCATGGACCCTGCTGTCTGCATGTGTGTCCTGGCCCTAGGACACGAGAAGCAGCATCTCCCTGCATCTTTGCTTTCCCATCAGGGCCAAGACAGTGACGATGGTGCAGCTCCTTAGGGAGCCACGAAGCTGCCACATAGGGCTCAGCTCTGGAGTGACTGCTGCTTCCCATGGTGGCCCCGGACCCACAGCCAGGGGATTCCCTTCTGCTCCTTCACTTCTCTTCTGCTGCTTGTGCCACATCAGCATGTCATGACTGGGCCTCAGGTGTCAGACCACTCAAGTTCCTGTGCCATGCCTAGCAGTACCAGCTATGTGACCTTGGGAGGCAGACATGACCACTCTGTGCCAGGGCTCCTTACTTATAGAATGGTGTTCTAAATAAGTTCTTGCCCAAAACTAGTTCTTAGGATACAATGAGAGAGTACATATCCTAAATAGACTCAGTTGTCTGTTATAAGCACTGATAAACGGGTAAGTGGTGTAATTAATTTCTTATCTTTTCTTGTTCCAGAATAGATTTATGCAGGTCACAAAAGAGGTATTCAACAAAGAGAGTGTCCCAGGCAGCTTGTGCTGGCCAGAAGAGAGCCATGCAGGTCCTTGCCACTTGCTGAGTTGGGGACAGTGGTGAACATTCAGCTCCCGATCCCGCAGTTTTTGGTCTGCTTCCCACACTGCTGCTCTTTCTCCTCTTCCCCTTGCTTCTGCCCCGTGTGTTCTGAGTGTGGTGAGACAGCTCAGGGGAAGGAAAGCAAGTTGAGAGAGGAAGCAGATGGGAGAAGTGACACCTCAACTTCTCCAGGCCCCATTCTTTAGAACCCCTGAGGGGTGATGTGGGCCGTGTCTGTGGGTATCCTGCAGGGAAAATGACCAGCCTGCCCGAACTTTGGGGTTTTCTCCACAAAGTTTGTGTCTGCAGCTGCCCTGCACCATACATAGCCTTTGTTTACTGATGCTCTCTCTGATGGGCTCACCTTGAGTTCTATAGATGTGCATGAGAACCCTGAGCTAGTTCTAGGCATGGCGTTCTGTTGCCATGGTCCAAGCCAAGTTCTCTGCTTCGATGGATGCCCTTGGCAGCCGTCACCAACAGAAGCAGCTGTTTGCACTTCCCCATCGGTGGGTTTGGAACCAGGCACCTGGGCTGGTGCCAGTCAAGGACAAGAGCAAGGTCTTGTGTTACATGTTCCACAGTCTTGGTATGAAAAAGCCGGACAAAGAGGACTCTCGGGTCTCGAGTGCTCTGACTGGTCTGCCTGCTTCACATTGGTTCTGGTTGCCGGGAAATTTGCAGAACCTAGTAGATCGAGATCAAGCCTATAGAAATCCCACATCCCCATTCCCGAATCCCAGAGAACAGGAGTCTGATGATCTCAGCAACCTGGCCCTATTGTCATGAGTGGCAGCCGGCTGGGCCCACTCCAGGCGCGGGAGACGCAGATGTTTTAGCTCGCTGCAAATGGCATTGTTGACCAGTGAGCGCAGAAGTCTTCCCCAGGAGTGGGGCGTCATTGATTTCTGAATTATGGCCCTTTTAAACTCTCTACTTGCCTTCTCAGATATCGACGTTTTTAAAAAGCGATTTCTCATGTGGATCCCTTTCAGAAACACATGCGGGCCTGAGAGGAGCTCTTTTGCCTACGGGAATGGAGTGGAGCCCTCAGGGCTGGCATTTCTTTTGAATTATGAATTATTCAGGCAAAGATTTTTGCTTTTTGAAAACTTCAAACACATTGTCAAGGCAGCAAGGATAGAGTTGCACTGTGGATTAGGTTTCTTCTTATCTCTTGGGAAGGGGTTCACCAGGCTCAGTGAAGCAAGATGCTTGTTCCAACGCAGATCCCCAGAGCAAACCTTTCCTGGGGCTCAGAGTACCTGGGGAGTGCGCTGAGGACTGCTGTGGTGTAGAAGTCTCTGGAAGTGTGCGGATATGCCCGACAGCCATCCGGGAGGGGACACAGCCAGCCTCTGACCCGCACGCTCTTTCCTTTTCTTTTCAGCATCTCTGACTTCCTGTCTTCCTCTAACAGTGCCGGTTGTGCACTGAAGATGCCGGCCTTGGCCAGGGTTAATTATTTGAAATATTAACTATAACCATCATTTATTGGCCACCTGGGGGAGAGGCTGTGATTGCCCACTTGTCTGCCTGCCCTCCCTTCTTCCCTTCCTCTGTCCCTCTCGTCTCCCTGCTCTCCACAAAAGAAGCTGAGTGTACGAGAAACAGAAAGGTCAGGATCACAGAACTAAGGAGAGCAGCGGCTTGCACCCAGCTGCTGCTGCTGGCTTGTCACTGTTTTCCTCCTTCTGACGAGATCGGGCGCGTTCAGGGTGGTATGGCCGTAGACTTCTCTTTCTGTTAATGCCTGCGCTACCCACCACTTCTTGTCTGGAGGTCCAGTTGTGGCTGCTGGGCCAGGGGCCCCTCTGTCTTCCTGGGGACAAGGCAGCATATCCTTCTCTTCCGAGTTGCTGCCACTGGTGTGTCTGGAGACCACAGCAGCCAGGCTGATGGGGCAGCAGGGCTGCAGCTCAGAGCTTCTGCCGTCCTGGGCTGGTCAGCCTGCTGCACAGGACCAGGCTGTCCTTGGCCCGCCACCCGCGAGGCATCTTGGCAGATGCCCTCCGACCACCGACTGGACTCTTCCCTTCTGCTGCTGATCTCACGCCGTGCTCCATGTCTGCTCTCTCCTCACCCTCCCGCCTTAAATGCATCGGGTCCGCTACCTGCCGCCTGTCTACACTGGGTTTTCTGCCTAGCCTGGATGTTGCAGTCAGCTGCTTCAGACCACACACCCTGGCCTGCTAGGCTTGGCCCCTTCCGTGGGCTCTCTTTGCCCTATCTCATGCCATTCTTTGCTGTTCTTGCCCTGGGTGGCTAGGAGCAGAACTGGGATATGCAGTGCCACAGGACCCTGAGCGTTTGTCCACAAAGGCCTGTGTTGCTTTTAGCACTGCCCTACTGAGGCATGACAAGGCTTTTTCCAACTTCAGGTAAATGAAGCTGTTGCAGAGGATAGAAAACCACAGCTCATTATGTCTGAGTAACCCTCCCAGCCTTCCCCCCTGGCTCTGGACTTTCCTCTGGGGTTGAGTGCCCTTTCCTGCTCTGCTTGCTCAGTTCCAGCTGTTTCTTTGACATCTGCTCCGGGTCCCTTGCTCAGTGCCTGCTCTTTTTCTGTCCTGATGGGATCTCCAGGTGTCCTCTGCAGAGCATTGTGGTCAGTGGACTCAAGTCAGGCTGCCTGAATTCATTTTTTCTTGTATTCTTAGGTGTTCAGGGTCTCACTACTAGATTAGACTCATAGTGATCCGCCTGTTTACAGCCTCCCAAGAGCTGGGATTACAGGGGCATGCCACCACGCCCAGTCTTGATTGCTGTCTCAGCGTGCCCCGGGGGCAGGGCCTGCATGGCTAGCCCAGGGATTGAACCCCTGGCCCCTGCTCCTGCTTGCAGGTGTTTCAGTCTGCTGAGCTATTTGGCCAGCCCTAGGCTGCCTGAATTCAAATCTCACCTCTGTCACTTCTATGTCATCTTTCTGTGCCTCAGTTTCCTTTCTTTATCCATTCATTCATTTATTGATGAATATATAGGCTCCTTCTGTGATTTGGGAATTATGGACTGTGCTGCTATCAACATATATGTTCACGTGACACTTTAACATGACATCTTTAACTCTTTCGGCAAGATACCTGGAAGGGAAATAGTTGAGTCAAGTGGAATATCTAGTGTTGGTTTTCTGAGAAATCTCCATGATTTCCACACTGGCTGCACTAGCTTATATTCCCACCAGCAAGAGAAGGGTTCCTTTTCCTCTGCAGCCTCAGCATTTGTTGTTACGTGGTTCCTAGTAATAAATAGCCCTCTTTCTTCCCATGCTGTTTTGATTTGCATTTCTCTAATGGTTAGTGATGTTGAACATTTTTCCATGTTCTTATGGGCCATTGGTACTTCCTCTGAGAAGTGTCTATTTGTTCCACTTGCTTGTTTTTCAATTGGGTCTTTTATTTTGAAGGATCTGGATATTTTGAGTTCTCATATGTTCTAGCTGTGAGTTCTCTGTCCGAAGAGTAGCTGGCAAAAAAGAGTTCCTGTTCTGTAGATCATCTCTTCATTCTATGGGTTGTTTTCTTTGCTGTCCAGAAAAGCTTTAAAATTTGATGTAATCCCATTTATTGATTTTTGGTACTGTTTCTTGTGCCACTGGAACTCGAGTCAGAAGGTCCTCGCCTGTGCCTCTGTCCCTAAGACTGGTATCTATTTTAACTTCCAGAGCACTCTGTGACCCATTTTGGCTTTAGTTCAGTACATGGTGGGATGCATGGGGCTGCGTTCAGTCCTCTACATGGGGATGGCTACTTCTGTCCAGCACTGTTTGTCAAAGTGGCTGTCTTTGCCCCGCTGTGTATTTTTGGCCCCTCTGTCAAATGCCAAACAGTTAAATGTGCTGGGAGCTGTATCTGCATCCTCTTCTCTGCTTTGTTAATCCACATGTCTGCTTGGTGCCAGTACCTTGCTGTTTTTATCACTGGAGCTTTGTAATATAACTTTAAACAGAGAAATGTGAGGCTTCCTGCCTTGTTCTTTTTTTGGTGGAACTGGGGATTGAACTCAGGCCCTTGCACTTGCCAGGGAAGCACTTATTCTACTGAGCCACCTCGCCGGCCCCAGCCTTGTCCTTCTTGACCAGGTTTGCTTTTGTTATTCTGTCTCTTCTGGTTCAATATGCATTTGAAGATCATTTTCTCTAGTCTGTGAGGAATGCTGTTGATATATATATATATATATATATATATATATATATATATATATGTACATTTATAGATACATAAATGTACTAAATGCCTAAGCAGGTGCTTTAGTTCATCTGGCTGGTCCTGTTGGTATTTCGATTGGGATTGCATTAAATCTGTGTATCAGTTTTGGAAATTTAGCCATTTTGACTATATTTGTTCTGATAATCCAGAAGCAAGGGATACCTTTCTATTTTCTGTGCCTTCTTGGATTTCTTTTTCAGAGTACTGTTGTCTTCTTGCAGAGGCCTTTCACTCCCTTGGCTAGGTTAATTCCTAAGTATTTCATTTGTCTTGATGCCATTGTGAGTGGCATTGTTTTCCTAATTTCTTTCTGAGTGAGTTCATTATTAGTGTGCAGGAATGTTACTGATTTTTGTGTGTTAAGTTTTGTATCCAGGTATACTACTGAGTTCTATTATTAATTTTAGAGTCTTACAAAAATTACAGAGTTTTGTGTCTTCTATGTAGTGAATCGTATCATTGACAAATAATGATAGTTTGACTTCTTCCTTTTCTATACAGATTCTTTTTTTTTTTTTCTTTGCCAGATTGCTCTGGCTAATGTCTCAAGTACTGTGTTGAATAATAATACTAAGAGCAGACATCCTTGTCTTGTTGGTTTTTGAGAGAAAGCATTCAGTTTTTCCCATTTAATATGATATTGGCAGTAGGTCTGTCTTAAAGGGCTTTGATCAAGTTGAGATAAAAGTTTTTTTTATTTTTTATCATGCATGGATATTGAATTTTGTCAACAGTTTTTTCTGCCTCTATTAAGACCATTATGCGGGGGCCGGGGAGATGGCTCAGTGGAATAAGCACTTCCCTGGCAAGCACAAGGGTCTGAGTTCAATTCCTGGTTCCACAAAAAAAAAAAAAGACCATTATGTGGTTCTTGTTCGTGCATTTCTGTCTGTGCTATACTGCATTTATTGATTTCTGTATGTTGAACCATCTCTGCATCCCCCGGATGAAGCCTCGTTAGCCTTGATGTGCAGTCCTCTGGTTCATTTGCTGCCTTTTGTTTGCCAGTATGTTGATGAGGGGTTTTGTGTCCATGTTTGTGCAGGAGGTTGGCCTGCATACCCGTCTGGTTGTGGAATTGGGGTAATGCTAGCTTCCAGGAATGACTTTGGGAGTACTCCTTCCCTTTCCATTTCGTTGAAGAGTTGGAGGAAAATTGGCACGAGATCTTACTTGCGGTTCTTGCTGTCTTCAGCAGTGAATTTGTCAGGAACTGAGAATCTTCTTATTTGGTAGGATTTCTTTTTGAGTTTCATTGCCTGATATTGGATTATTCAGGATTTTTGTATCTCCGTGGTTCAGCTTTGGCAGTTCACATGCATCTAAGAAGACCCTGTTCTTCTGAAGTCTCTGCTTTGTTAGAATACAGGTCCTTCAGTAGCTCCGGTAGCCTTCCAAATGCTGGCAGAATCCATCAGGATTTCACCTGTTTTCATTTCTGTTTGTGATGATCTAGTTCCTTTCCTTACTTTTTTTTTTAAGTGGCTAAGAGTTTGTCTATTTTGTTTATTCTTGCAAAGGACTAGCTCTTTGCTTCACCCATTCTTTGTGTTATTATTTTAGTCTGTTTCACTAATTTCTCTCTGATCTTTTTAATTTCTTTCCTTGTGTTAGCTTGAGATTTGGATTACTCTTATTTCTCTAGGACCTTTAGGTGTATTCCTAGGTTGCTCATTTGAATGAACTCTCCTTTTCTGATGTGAGCATTCACAGATACAAACTCCTCTTTCAGGACTGCTATTGTTGTATCCCATGAGTTCTGTTGTGTTATACTAGCATTATTGTTTAATTCCAGAACTTTCTTTCCCCTTGATTTCTTCTGTGACCCATTCATTAGTCAAGATTGTAGTGTTTAATTTTCATTCCTTGGCAGGATTTCTGTGGTTTCTTTTGCTGTTGGTTTCTAGTTTCATGGTACTGCTTTTTGACCTATAGTATTAGGCATGGTGTGATTTTGATTCTTTTGCATTTACTTACACATGTTTTATTGGCTATTGTGTGGTCTTTCAGAAAAAGCTCCATGGAGAGCAAGTGCTGTCTTATCTTGGCTTGGGTGGTACAAGTCCAGGAATTCATCTCGCAGTTCTGACCTCACTCTCTACATCTGCAATAGGGCGCTATATGATACCTCCCTCGTGAGCAGCTGGCAGGGTGAACTAAGCAAACACTGAGTGCTGAGGACACAGCTGCATGTTGCTGCCAGGAAGGGGGAGTTGTTGCTATTAGCTGTTCTGCATTTCCCAAGGAGCTGGGTCCAGACTCTGGAGCTGAGAAGGACTTTAGAGGTCACGAGGGTCCTTTAAGATAGAAGTCTTAAGGTAGTTGAGAAATCCCTGATGATCACATAGCTGTGTCTACTGCTGCTCAAGCCTTACCAATACAGGAGAACATGGACTTAGGACCATCAGAAATAGCTCAGAGGAGCTGGCCTCGGGGGACGGGCCCTGTAGCACTTGCTGGAGTGACAGGCTGGCCAGGTGCGCTGTGTCACACCTTGGCTCGTGCCACTGGTCACCCGTGTCACCCGGCACTCTCTGCTTACTCTTCAATGAGCCGGATCCCACCAAGGCTGCCAGGGGTCGGGTGGAAGAGCCCGGGGTTTCCTCCTTGTTCCTGGGTTGTTCAACTCCCGTGGCTGACGTGACCACACACCTTGGCTTGCCCAGGGCAGCCCGGTGTATACCTGTGCACCCAGGAAAGTGCATCATTCCTATTTACTGTCAGGAGTGTCCCTCCCGGAGTCGGGGCCGCACCTGATACCTTATTTTGTGACCTTCCAGGAGGCTGTTTCTGTGCACCAGACCAGGCCGCTCTTCCCCTCAATTTGTTCCTATGCGATGCAGTGCAGCCCCCTGGAGAGGGGCGGAGAGTCTCAACTGCCTGCTTTGGAGGGGAGCAGCATCTTGGAAGCGCTGGCCGGGGTGCACCGCCAGGAAGGTTTGTGCGGCCCGTCCAGCCCTGTGCTGCCGACTCCACGTCCGTCAGGGCCCAGCTGCCTTTGGTTCTTCCAGCAGAAGTGCAGCTGCTGTGCTTGCTCCACCTTGGTAGAGCCACGGCGGGCACAGCCTCCGGTTGGAGCTCGGCTCTGGCTGTGTTCTTGCTGAAAGGAAGATGCACTTTGGCAGCGCTGCCCAACGGGGTCCTGAGCTCGCTGAGTCTCGCATTTTGCCAGAAGCCAGAAACATAGGCTTGTTCCCATTTCCTCGTTTCTTACAGCACGCCCATGCAGAATTCTCAAGATGCTTAATACGAGAAATTCAGAAATGGGCTCTTGGTCACCTGGGTGGAGAGGCCAGACCTCGAGAATGCGTGTCCTCCAGCCTCCATCTCCAGCACAGCAAGGTTATTTATGCGAATGTAGTGCATGGTGGAAACTTCTGTTCCACTGGATTGGTGAAGTCAGGTTGCAGTAGGCAGATGGAAACAGCAAAAGCATATTTAAAAAAAGGCAGGACTTTACATGTATGGAGTATATAGTATGGGCTAAATTTTGCTATGCCCATTTTACAGATATGGAAACTGAGGCTCCCAAAAGATTAGCTAGTAATAGAGTTGCAGTTTGAGCTTGGAAGCCAGCCTCTTACAGTGAAATGGAACGCTATTTCCTCCTTTGGCCTGCAGAGACTGCTCTGGTTTGTGGGATCCTGTGTGCTAATGGGGATCCACGTCCAAATACTGAGACATTGTAAGTCTAAAAAACAGATGGTCAAAATATGTTCCTGCCCCTAGCTTCACACACATACCTCCTGAATGAGGACATTTAAAAAAAAATGTGTAAAATCAGGATTTTTTTTTTTTTATGATTGAAACTCAGCAAAATATCAAGTTCAAGTTTCACATTTGATGGGAATATTTCTTCCTGGTAATTTCCATTGCTTTGATGAGCAATTAAATCTTGATTCTATTAAATCAAGAATTTGTAATAATAGAATTTGAAATGACATGTGGACCAGGCTCAATAGAAGTTTCTTTTCTTTCATTATTTTTAGTTTTTACAAATGTAAGGGCATCTGTTCACTAGTGATGTTCTCTGGTTTTCAAATTCTTTCTTTTACTGAGCTCCACTTCCTTATCTGTTTCCATCTCTCAGTTTTCATTATTTAACTCTAAAGATTATATGATGAAATGTTGTTCCATGTAAAGTATATAAATCAAGTATATTTTAAAATGAGTATGTAAGTTGTAGTAAATAAAATTTTATTTAATAAAATCTTTTTGTCTATGTATTTGGTACAGGCTCTCACTGTGCAGCTAGGGCTTGCGACAATCCTCCTGTCTCAGCCTCCACAGTGCTGGGATTGCAGGTCTGCACCTCCACACCTGGTCTTGGTGGCCCTGGTCTTGGTGGCCCTGGTCTTGGTGGCCCTGGTCTTGGTGGCCCTGGTCTTGGTGGCGTGCTCGGGGTTCCACGACTGGCATGGCATGCAGTACTGGGGATCAAACCTGGGTCCTTGCGTTTGCCAGGCAGGTGTTTAGACAGCTGAGCTTTCTCCCTAACCAGTTGCAGTAAATAAAAAAAATTAACATTATGTTACAGTCTTCAAAAGCAAATGAGGTCTGAGCACAAGATGCTGTGAATGTTTACATTTTAAAAAGACACATTAGGGCTGGCGAGATAGTTTAGTGGACTAAGCACCTGCGTCGGCAAGTGCAGGGACCAGGGTTCAATCCTCGGTCTCACATGTGCTGGCTTCACCTTTGGGGCATGCAGGGCCGGTGACTGAGTCTGGGCGTGGTATGCACACCTGTAATCCTAGCCCTGGGGAGGCTGAGACAGGGGGATCACTGGAAGCGTGAGCTGTGCAGTGAGACCTCCACCAAATACAGAGATGACAAAGAAGAAGGCAAATCGCCATTTATCCCCCTCAAAGTATGCCCCTCGCTTGGGACATGTTTATCCCATCATCCTTGCCACTTTCTTTCACGGCCCCACCCCAGCTGAATGTCCTGAATCAAGTCTAAAGGTTTACACCTCATGATTACATTTTGACCTTGGAGGAGGGCCGGAAGTCTCACAGCCGCAAATCTTCGCCGCGCTGGACATTGCTGTCTTGGTTTTGATGGTAAAAGGATGTGGAGCTGTTTCCCTGGGTCTAAGTAGCAGTCACTGCAGGCGTGGATTCCTCAGGGAGGGTGGCATTGTGTCCATGCTCAGCTGGCTTCTCAGAGCCATGTGAGGTTTCGAAAATGAATTGAAGGCTGTGCAGTCTACTGATAGTCCCACTCACGCATTTAGTTTGCTGGAGGGACAGAGTGGTCTCCTCCTGTTGGCGGGAAGAATGGTCATCAGAACTGGGGCTCTGTGGGGCCTGAGCTCAGCCCGGGAGGCTGGGTCAGGAGCCGAGTCTGGTCTGCAGGCGGCTGTTCAGTGAGGGAAGGCAGTGAGCCCTCGCCCGCTGGGTTTTGGGAAGGCTTAGGTTGGGGAGGGTACCCGTGTGTGCCTGGGGGAGAAGGGGACGCTGTGTGGTCCCTTCCAGGCTAGCTCAGTGGCAAAGGATTGCCTCCTAATGTGGAATACTGAGTAGATGAAGGTGCAGTTGTGGGGAGGAGGGTGTGGCAGGAGCCCCCGGCTGCCCAAAAGGAGGTGGGGAGTTAGGGCACTGGAATGCGCCAGTGCTTCCAGCTCCATATGTGTGGGCTGAGGAGGCGGGGTAGGTGGTGCAGGCAGTTCTAGAAGGCACCGAATAGCCAAGGGCGAGCAGTGAAGCGTGGGATGTCAACCTTGGGTGCCCGGGGCTTGGGGCCTGAGTCTTGCCGCCCCAGCAGGGATGCTTCCTTGAAATCCCCCTCTCAGGGCTCTGGTTGTGGCCAGCATTTGGGTTACTGGGTCATCTGCCCCCGTCCCAGGCCAGGCGCCAGCAGCAGCCCTGGAGGCCTGGGTACCTGGAAGCCTCCTCTCAACCCTGAGAAGAACTAGCACTGGGGCAAAGGACAAGAGCGAGCCGCAGTCTTGGCAGAACTGGGTTGCCGGGCAGGAGACCAAGCTCGCGCCTGCAGCCTGTGGGCGTCTCAGCCCAGGGGGTTCAAGTCAGAAAAGCAGAGTGAACTCCCACCATGGGAGCTGAAGGAGTGTGGAGTGGGATGAGCAGCATGACAGGCTTCCTTCTGTCTGCAAATGTGCCGCAGCTGTCTTCCAAGAGCACCGCTCGGCACTCACGGGCACCTCCAGGTGACAGCCACCCACCGCTGGAGCTAGGAGAAACAGAGCACTACAACACAGTGGAATTCATGCAGTCAGAAAGAGATGTGCCCGGTGCCAGGAGCCGGCAGAGATGGTGTGAGGCAGCCGTGGGTTATGCTGGGCTTTTCAAGCCGTTGCTTACATGGTGCTCTGTGGGGGACGGCGACCCCACGCTGGTGGAGACCCCTGAGCCCCACCGAGGCACCTGTCTCTGCTGTTCCAAGAATACCTTGTTTGGTCTTAGAAGCCATGACAAGAGAAGCTGAAGGGTGACCAGGAAAAACAGAATTTTCGAAAGTCCATTTCTAGTGCCTCATGAGAGAGTGGGTTGAAAGTTGTGCTTTTCAGGGATGAACTGGAAGGGAAGACAGGCAGAGGGGGTGGGGAGGCAGTTAGGTGGCTGCTCTGGGATCCAGGTGGAAACCCAGAGCCGGCCCAGTGTTGGGGGAAGGGGTGGAGAGGGCCTGTGGGGGACTCCCGTGGCCAAGATCAAGATGCTGGGTGTGGGGGCCGAGGGGCTGGCAGGGAGGATGAGGCTGCAGGTGGGTCAGGGCTGGGTGGCGAGGAGGCTGTGCTGGCTGGGAGGACATAGCCAGAGTGCAAGATTTCGTGGGCAGGAAAGACAGAGCTTTCTAGTGTCTGTGGCTGCGACACGGGTAGGTGGCCCAGCTTGAGGAGGCTCTGAGGGTGGTGCCCAGAGCTTGTCCAGAAACCCCATCTGTGTGACTGGGATCTATGACACATTTCTACTTTCTTTTTTATGAAAAATAGGGATAATTATACCTGACACATGGGCTGAGGTTAAAAGCAGCGTAGTGCATTTTTAGCGAGTCTAAGTGATTCTATCGCCTTTCCCATCTATAACTGCTGGGAACTTCTTACAAAGGCAGCCTATTACACTTTAATTGGCAGCATTTTTACTCGCCTAATAATACGTAGCCCATCTACAGTGATGGGGGACTTTGGTCGGATAGACTACTGTAATTAATGTGAACGCATTTTTAAAATGTCCAGAGTAGACTGTTGTAAGGCCTTTGGCAGCCAGTGTCCCATGAAGGTGAGGCTCTTCTGCCTTCATCTTCCACAAACAAATTATAATATGGTTTATAATATAAAGGGCAGTTCTAAAAGCGAGTGGAGCAAAGCTTCCAGGAAAGTAGGAGTACTGTCGAATGTGACATTCAGCCCCCTCTTAGCCAGGGGTTTGACTGTCTCTAAGAGCAGAAAGGTCTGAATGGGCTGGGCTTCTTCTGTTCTCTGCGGGGGAATCCAGTCCAGTGCTTCCCAGAATTCCTTGCCTGTGAGTTTGAACGCACACCTGTATGCGATACAGCATGCCTAGTTACGACTTGCTAAGATAATCTCACCTCTTACGTGGCTTGTTAGTCACTAGCTTGAGAGCACAGCTGACATCTGGATAGGTGTGCACCCCTGGCTTACCAAGACACTGCTGGGTGTCACTTCAGGCTGTGGGCAGTGTACGTAGGAGCCAGTTGGCTAACTGGGTGAAAGGCATTACCAAATGTAGTTTTGAGGGCACAGATGCTTATTTTTTAAGTACAGCAAAATGTAGTTGAAAGGTAGCACTCGCAAATCATATTGCAAAACAATTGAAAAGACAAATTCAAAGTTTAAGATGTCTTAAGGGTAAATCTTAGAGAATTAATATTTAGAAAAACCCTCAGGAGCCCTGGAAGGCAAGGGAGAGTATTGAGACACAGGAGGACAAGATGTGGCCCGTACCTGAGTATCGGAATTATGCAGGATCACCTGGTCATTTGGCTGGGACCATTTTGTGCTGCAGAGTCGCTCCACGGAATTAAATCCCGAGATAAGAATCTTGGATAAGTGCTTGGGGGCCTGTTCGACCTTATAAGAGCTGCTGCTCTCTCTGAACACAGCGAAGTTTCCACTGTGCATTTCCTGCTGGGATTTTGGCACGTGAACAGTCTTGGCTCCTTCTGGGTGTGGGTCACTGTGGGAAGGTGGCCTGTGGGTTCTGCTCCCCCGACCTGTCAGAGGTGGTGGGAAGGGTTTTCTGCAGTGCTTTCAGCCCTGATCAGCACATTTGACTTAAGAGCGTAGTCACGGGCAAGCTTTTAACTTTAATCCTGCCCCGGTCTCCACCTCTGTTGGCCTATAATATTTATTGATGGCTGGAATTTGGACTGTTGCCTTCCTTTGCAGTAATGAGTGCTGGCTTGCTCACTGTGGGTTATGCTCTATGTAGGTCAGTGGAATAAATGTTTAGTAAATTGTTTTTGTAATGTTTTAGTAACAGATTGCTTCTCTACAAAGTACTGTATTTCCTATAAATTTAATTTTATAAAATGCATTTTGCTTTCATGGGGAGGTCCTATCAAATAGTGTTTTTAAACTTGCAGGGTCTCTACAGAGAGGATGTTGTTTGTGGGGAAAGCTAGAAACTAGGATTCCTGTGTCTTTGGCACCATCTGGGGGAGGGACTTCTGGCTGCATTTTGGAGCCAAGGCTCAGAGTTGCGGTCTTACAAGACTGCACACCTTTCTTTCTTGCAGGGTAGGTGTCCCAGGTTGCCCAGGATATCTGTGGCTGATCCCTCTGGCCATCACCCACCCCTACAACGTCCAGGCCAGCATTGTGCCAGCCGTGAGTGCGCAGTGCCTGCCTCCAGGAGGTGCGTTGTGCAGGTGCAGTAGCCAGGGAAGCAGACTTACTGCTGTCACCAGGGCCAAGGGCTGTGCAGGAAGAATGGGGTGGTCTCAGCCCTGCTTCAGCATCGGCATTATCTCAAGAACCTTCGAAGGTGCCAGTGCCAGACCTGCTGTCCTGAGCGCTAGGGAGAGGGCGTGGCTATGCCACATGGACGCAGCTGCAGGTTATTCTGTGGCTTGCCATGGTGAGAGCTCCTGGCCTCAGTTGGGCCAGGCAGATCAGGGACAACCTCACCCCGATCGGGAGTCGCTCCTCCTACATGGTGGTGTTGGAGGACATGTAGCGAAATGACTGGGCCCAGGGGGGCCTCCGCAGCTGTTCCAGAAAGCATCCCGCTGCCTGGGCTTGGGAGAAGACTTCATGCACAGGAGCATGGTTAATGCAGAAAGCAAGGGGAAGGCCCTTGGGGCGAGGGTGCAGCTCTAGCTCTCAGGGCCCCTCAAGAACCTAAGCAATGCCGAGACCGAGGGCTCGGGCCTCTGGCTGCCAACTTGGCCGTGTTGGTGTCAGGATGCGGGAGGCGAGAGGTGAGCGCAGATCAGCCCAGAGCGGCCAACCAGGAGCTAACTGGACAGTTTCAAAGGGCTTCTCTATTTGTGTTTCTTTGGGAGAGGATTTTGTTTGTTTTCAGCCTTTGAAAGAATTCAATTAAGCTTATTGACTTTTACTGTTATTTAGCTCTTACAGTGGTACCTTGGCTCATGAACTTAGGTCAGTCTCCTTTTCAGATAGTGTGCTAAAAAATGAATGTATCTAATCTTCATAGGAACCCAGTGAGCTAGACACTGCCATTACCTTCCCTCCTTTAAGACAGAAATCTGTTGCAGAATGGGTAGGTTACACATCCAGGAACACAAGTTTGGATGTGAAGCCAGCCTGGCAGCATGCTACTCTGCCCGTAACCTTTATATACAGGAGGTCTCTTGAGAGAGAGTGCAGTGGGGGGCACTTGCATGAGCGGAGAGCAGCCTGGCCTTTGGCTGGGCTCCTGACCCTCCTTGGTGCATGCACCATGGTAGGGCTTGCACATGTCTGTGCTTGTCCTCCTCCCGGGGCCACAAAGGATCAAAGTGAGTCCCACAGCACGAAGCCTGGTGCTTTCTAGCGGTCTAAGAACACGTTCTTCAGGAGAGCTGGCGTGCAGCTGCACATTCTCGGCTCCATGGGTGCTGTCATAGTGCTCCTGTACAACGCAGAGGAAGCTGCAGAGTGGTCCCAGAACTTGCCAGGGTCACGCAGGCACCTAGCATGTCTGTACTGGCACACGTTCCCCCTTTTTTCCTTCCTTCTCCTCCTCCTCCTTCCTCTCTCTCTCTCTCTCTGCCTCTCTGCCTCTCTGTCTCTCTCTCATACTGGAGAGTGAACCCAGGGCTTTTACACTGAGCGACTCACCAGCCCTTTAAAAAAATGTTTTCTCTTACTCATTTATTTACTTATTTGCTGCACGACCTGGCTGTGCAGCTTGGACTCCTAGTGACTCTCCCATCTCAGCCTTCCCAGCGCTGCGATTGCAGGCGCGCACCACCACACTTCGTTTCAGTGGCCTCCATGGCGTGCCCAGGGATTGAACTTGGATTTCTGTGCTTGCCGGGCAGGTGCTTAGTCCGCCAAGCTCTCTCCCCCAGCTCAAATTGTTTCTTTCTTTCTTTTTTTTTTTTTTTTTGGTTTAATTTGAGGCAGTCTCTGTAGGTTGCTAAGTTGCTCAGGCTGGGCTCTAACTCATGCCCCTCCTGCCTCAGCCTCCTAGAGTGCTGGGATGACAGGTGCGCTTCACCACTCCCGACTTAGGCTGGCACATCTGAGCTTTCCTCTGCCTAGGTCAGCTGATGTTTGCTGAACTGAGTTCCAGGACTAGGGTGAAGGCTTTGGGATGCAGATATTTAGCTGCCTGGGGGGCCTTAGGAGGTGGGGCTGGAGCCAAGGTCTTCATCCAGTCTGTCCTGGAGAAAGCAGGTTACAGAGGAGTAGACTCTGGGTTCCCTGCTGGTACGCGGGCCAAGGAGCCCAGGGCTCGAGAGCCCCAGACCTCAGCAGTGCGGCTTCAGACCTGAGGCTTCCAGCCAGCCCAGCCCTCTCTTCTCACCTCTGCTCGCTGCAACTTTCGCTTCCTGCTGTGCTCTGGCCAGGACCAGGACTTGGACGTCCTGTGCTCTGCTGTCACCTGTTTCTGAGTGTGTATGGAGTAGCAGCATCAGGTGTGCGCACCTGCGTGTGGCTTTACTGCCACTGCCTCCATCCACCCATAAAACCCTTTGATCTCCCAGAACTGGTGTCACTAAACAGCCATGCCCGAGCCACACCCCCGCTGGCCGACACCCTTCCATTTTCTGTCCAGGAGCCCTCTAGCAGTGCGGCTGCCCTGAGCACTGTGCAGACCTGGTGGAGCCCCAAGGCGCCTGGCCCTCACGACTGCTGGCTGGCTTGCTTTGCTCTCTGTCCCTAGACTTTCCACTCAGGGAGGGCTGGGGAGTAGGTAAGGAGATGAGAGGGTGGCAGAGTGTGGTGGGCCAGGGACAGAGGGGGCTGGGGTGGCACTGAGGTCCTGGGCCCCGTGGCGGTGGGATTGCACTTGCCACTCATAGCCTTGAAAGGCTCGAGGCCTGCTTGGCAGTTCTGTCCCCGAGGACATGGCGCCCTGGGAGCCGGTGCAGGCAGCCCTCTGTGATGCTGGCAGATGTGTTCCGAAGCAGCTGCGGAGGGCTCCCTTGCCGAGCTGGAGAGACTGAGAAGACACAGCACCTCCATGCGGCCGGCCCTAGCTGGGCAGCAAGTAGCCCGGGCTTGAATCCTGATTATGCTTTTAATCAGAGGCGTGCTTTTGAGCAACGTGCTGTACTTCACTCCTCTGCCTCAGTGTTCTCATCTGTCAAATGGGAGTGAGAGCCCCTCTCTAGCAATGTGGTTATAAAGATACACATGAAGCGAGAAGCACAGCGCCTGCCCAGCGCGCAGTGGGCGCTCACGGTGGAGTGACCCGCAGTGGGCCCCTCAGTCTCATTCTGAGACCCTGACAAGTCCAGTGAAAGTTTCTGGTCTTCATCAGTGACCCCGAATCAAGGCTGCTGATTTGTTTGATTTTTAGTGTGTAACAAGATGTTAAGTAGTGAACAGGCTCACTGGGTAATGGCGGATTCTGCAGATCACCTCCCCTCACGAACAAAACAGCGAGCTAGTGAGACACACAGGTGTGTATTCTGGGGGACCATCATTGTGGGCATTTCCAAGGCTCACCTTTTTCCTCTAACAAATGAAACTAAACAACAGAAAGGGAGTATAGCTGCTTGATCGAAGGCAATTTGCTGAAGTGGAAAAGAGCAGGTTCAAATTAAATGGATCTCACTTCCACACCCACCTCCCTCTCCCTGAGAACAGACTTCCCGGAGCTCTGGGTGACCCAGAATTCCTGACCCCTGCAGTGCAGATGTAGCAGTCCCCTGGTAACTTGGGAACGTGTAAATCCTCCACCTCAAATTACCTCCATCGAAAATGCCAGTTTCTAGAGTGGGCCTGGCAGGAAATTCTGGTGGGGGCTCAAGGCAGAGGCTCAGCCCCACCCCCACGCTACTCCTGACCCCTCCCTGCGTGGCCTGCCGTGCTCGCTGCTCCGATCTGACTGGCCTCCTTCAGAAGCTCCAGGCCCAATGTCCACCTTCTCATTGTGCCATGCTGACCCTTAGATGCAGCCAGTTCCTTCCTGAAGCCTCCACACCCTCCCAGGCTCCCTTTAGATCCTGGCCCGGCCTGGCCTGCCTGTTGCGTTCACTCCCTGCTGGGCCTCTGTCATCATTCCCTCACTGCCGCTTTTTATCCAGTGACCTAGGCGTGTCCGCTTAGCCACAGCGGCAGGTGCTGGGTTGGCAACCGGGAGCCTGTTTACCTCCTTTTCCCTGTAACGTTCAACGTCTCTGTCGCCGGCGTGTGCACCAGTGAAGGGTGCATGGCAGGTGTGCAAAACAGACTTTTGGATTTAGTGACATTTGTTAGCTTGGAGGTTAGAGCAAAAGAACTGCAGGAAAGCGCCAGGGCACTCCTGTTCCTGTCATCTCCGAGGGCACATCACCACCACACTAACAACCTTGAGAAAGTGCTATTCCCCAGCCGTGAGACTTTTCACATCATTAGAGGAAACTCAACAGGTGCTGCTGGAGTGCGATGAAACAATTATCACCCTGCCCGGCTTCCTGTTTGCATACCGTCTGGAGGGCCACGTGGCGCGTGTGGCCAGCCCTTCCCTCTGATGCCCGCAGCTTGCCAGGAAGCGGCCACGGTCAGCGCACATGGTCCTGCACCTGGCCTGCCCCGCAGAGGATCCTCTCCAGGCTGCCCAGACTGTGTTTTGTTGTAGGAGAAAAAAAATCTAATCTCAGGGCTGGAAATTACTTACCCTAGTCTCAGCTGGGCCACCTGAGGGGCAGTGCTTTGCTTAGTTACACGCTGCTTAGGAGCAGAGCTGGAGGGGACCCTGGGTCCTCTGGTCCCTTCCTTGTGCACACCCAGGACTGGCAGGGGAGGAACAGGAGTCTAGGGCTTTCTTCATGTGACCTGCCGGCCTCACTGCCTGCCTCGTCTTCCTGCGTTAGTGTGTGTTGGTCCAGTGTGCCCAGAGCCTAGCACTTAATGGCCTTTGTGTCCCCTGCTGTCACAGTCCCATTGTGCTGACTGTGGGTGAGAAGCTGAGGACGCCCCTGCGGGGAAGGGCCTCGCAGGAGCTGGGCTCTGTGCTGGTGGGAAGACAGACACCTTCGGGTCCTGAACTCCTGGAGGCATTCACTCGGGTCCCAGAAATTTGGCTGCTCCAAACTGTCTAGAGTAAGGGTGGCATAAATCGCTAAGTTCCTGTTAGAACCCGGACAGCTGAGAAACGTGTACTGATTTGTTATCCTGTGGCAAGAATGGTAATTAAATATCATTCATAATTCTTTTTGATACTAATGGCCACCTAGAGTGTGACCTGGAGAAGCTTTCTGAGTCGGGGCTGTGGGGGAAGACAGCAGTGGGACTGATTAATGATGTAGCGGCAGCTGTGCAGGGGCTAAGCCACCGCGGGGCCTCCTGGTAACAACGTCCCCAGCAAACTGTGATGATGCAGTAGCAGCTTCGTCTCCGCTGGATGTGATCTGCATTTTGAGGGGAGGGCATGTATGCATTAGTAATACTGTTCTTTCCCTGAAAGAGTTGTAGAACAGCTCGGAGAGAGCTAGTGAGACTCCCAGATGTGGGTTCTGGTGGACCATCACCGTGGGCATTTCCAAGGCTCACCTTTTTCCTCTAACAAACGAAATTGAGGAATAGCTGCTTGATTGAAGACAAGTTCCTGACAGTTGCCCTGTGTGTGCATTTGCTTGTATCCTGTAGCCAGGATAAAGTCCTGTGGCTGATCTGGGGTTCTAAGGGAGTTTGGGAAATATGGGCTGCAGGCAGTCTGTGGTGTGGGAGAGGGGACCCCGGAGCAGCCAGCAGCCTCTGTCTCAGATATCAGCTGTGGTTCCTCGACCATGTCCTTGATGGCATGCAGTGAAAGGCAGGCAGCTGAGGCTCATGGGATCATTGTGGTATATCCGTACAGCAGAATACAACACAGCCCTTAAAAGGAGTCAGTGGCTATGCAGTGTGTGCATTGATAAAAGCCTAACAGACGATGGTTTGCATTGAAGAAAATAATATGAGGATACTTCTAAATATGTAGATTCTTATGAAAGACAAACAACAAAGGAATAGCAGTCCCTGGGGTACTGATAGGCTGACATGGCATTAGAATTGGTTTTGGTTCTTTTTTAATTGGCACAGTTTGTGTACTATCTGATGTTAATAATGTGAAATAAATGTCACCAAACATGTATGACTCTAAGTAAAACTAAGGTTGGGAGGAGGGGGGATTTCTAAATTGTTGCCCGTTGCAAAATTACGGGAAGAAGTAGCGGGACTCGGAGAAGAATGTGGAATCATAAATCAGAGCACACAGAGGGAAAGGCTTGCCGCAGGTCCTTCTAGGGTGCTTGATTTTCAAGCTACTTGGGTTTAACATCATTTTAAAATCTTAATAATATTTAAGACATTAAGCAGACATTAATAACTATGGTTGCTGTTACAGATACGCTTACGCCTCTGGACGCAGGCCCGCATTTGTCTATTTCTCAGTCGTGTATTCTCGACTGACGGACTTTGCTCTAGGAGATATGCTCATGGCCCTCTTCTTACAGAGGGAGGAGGACAGACACAGGCATTTAGTGGCTTGTGCTTTGTGGTTTGGGGGTGGTGGGAGCAGTGCGCGTGAAAAACGCAAAACATTATTTAAATACCTAGGACTGTGGAGAACAAAGCCGGAGGCCTGATGCAGAAAAAACTGTGTCCTGGGCCCCAGAAAGGCTGTTTGGAGGATGCAAGTTGACAGGGAGTCATTGAGCCGTTAGCCAGGCC
This sequence comes from Ctenomys sociabilis, assembly GCA_004027165.1. Lineage (NCBI taxonomy): Eukaryota > Metazoa > Chordata > Mammalia > Rodentia > Ctenomyidae > Ctenomys > Ctenomys sociabilis. The sequence continues at coordinate 30,223 of PVKA01004131.1, read as the reverse complement.
TGAGGGGCTCAGTGCACCCTGCAGACCACCCATGGTAGTGTGCGCATAGGGGGATGAGAGGCCGCGCGCGGCTCCTGAGCACGGGCTCCTCTGTCCACCTCAGGCAGGGGACCGAGCTCCTCTGTCCCCAGGTCCTTCTCTGCCCAGTGGGGTAGTGCTAGCATCCTCCTCCTTGCTGTGGGGATTAACTGAGCTCAGAGATGCTTGGCATGGAGTAGCTGTGTGAGCTGGTGGGAACAGCACAGTAACAGCTAGCTCAGGGTGCTGCAGTAGTTCAATATGTTGTTGCTTTGTTAAGCACCTGGGTAGACCTGGAGCCCAGAGAAGCTGAGGTTACCTGTAACCGTAGCAGAGTAGAGGCACAGTCTGTTCTGTAATAGTTTACTTTACCATTTCATTTCTCTTGCTCTTCTACTAGAATACATGTGCAATAAATGACAGTTACGTGTGTCTTGGGGAGCTGCTGCACTTGCGCATCACAGCATAATCATTTTTACTTCACCTTCCCTTCCTGCCCTCCTCCTCCTCCACCCTCAGATCCCTCCCCATCCCCACATCTACTAGCCTGTTTCCTATAATCTATCTTTTATGTAGATAGTTTAAAGAGAAAAAAAATAGAGGTAGAATTTTTAATAGCTTTTGCTTTGCTTTTGTATTTTAGTGGTGGTAAGACTCGGACAAAACAATACACAGTGGCAAAAATGATACTGAGTCATTATGCTTTGACAGGTTAACAGGTACCTTATGGAGGGGTTTTAATTTTTATTACAAAAAAGCACAAAAGACCAAAAATTGGAGGAAAATGGCTATTGGAAATTCTGTCTCGAGCGTTTCCTGGTCCTCCCGGCAGCCAGGACTGAGCAGTGTTGGGGAAGAGCCAACACGTGCCAGGCAAGCAGCCTCCGGGGCTTCTGCACTGTCCAGTGTGCTCAGTACCACCTTCCAGAGCACTTACCAAGCTGGGCACGGGCACAGCTGCCTCCTTCCAGGCCCTGCGATGAGCTTGTCGGTGTCACAGTGCTCGGGCCTTGCTGGCTTTGGCTCGTCTTTTAAAAGGAATCTTCAGGGTTGGAGAGATAGCTCGGTGCTGTAAGCTCCTGGCTGGAGGGCCCAGGTCTGATCCCTTGCACCACATGCTGTGCTAACCCCATGCCGAGCCAGCCACTGAAACCAGGCTTGCTGGTGCACACCTGTAATCCCAGTGCTAGGGAGGCTGAGACAGGAGGATCACTGTGAGTCCGAACTGGGTGTTGAGACCGTGTACCAAATAATAATAATAATAATAATAATAATAATAATAACGAAAAGATTAAAAGGAAGCCTCTGAGGAACTTGCAGCCTGTGTTAGCTGGCAAGAGCACATGGGGGTCAGTGCTGAATGCAGATGGTGCCCCTGTGCAAAGCAGATGGAGAGGCGGGCGCTGGGGAGAGCTGTGTTCCTGTGAAGAGGCCAGACAGGAGAGGAGGGGGCAAGCTTCGTTTCCTTCTCATCTTCAGGTGTGAGCCTCACCCCTGCTGACGCTGTGTGGTGGGTGGGAGTGGAGAGTTAAAGGAGCCCCAGGAGAAGCCAGCTCCCCACTTTCACAAGAGAAAACAAAACAGAGGTGCGGGGATGGAGCAAGAGGTAGCCTGGAAATCAGGCCGAGCCAGGCCTCACACTTGGGACCTCAGGGCCCCAGGCCTGCAGCCACAGGGGCAGCAAGAGAGAAGGGCTCGGGCACGGGAGCTCTGCACTGTGGCCTCCCCCAGCTGTCGTCTGCAAAATGGAAACCACTTGTGGGACATTTTTCAGGGACACTGCCGTCCGGGAAGCATATTCCAGAATGTCTGTGCTGGTTCTCAGCTTGAATACAGCTGAGATTGGCTGAATATTCGTGAAAGCCCTCTGCCAGTACAGTAAGTATAGGCGTATGTCCAAGCAAACCATACACACTCTTTTGGGGGCACAGGGTGGGCAAGATAATTAAGAGAGGCCACCGTGGGGAGGCTGAGTGGTTTGGGAAGTGGATTTCAGATTGGAATGATGTGGGGGGAACCACCCACAGCCATGATAGGTCTTGGCTCACCTAGGACCCTGGCAGGACTTTGGTGCTGGGCTAAGAGGAATCTTGAGGCTGGAAGTGCCCTCTGGCAATGGCAGAGTAGGTGGATTTGATCAGATTTCCCTCCCTGAGAAAAGCATGGAGCCTTTTTTCCCAGAGAACATATATTGCATCTTGGGGCGTCCCAGACCCTTGCCATGCAGCTGAGGGACTGTGGGTAGCAGTCCAAAGTGTTCCCTGCATGGAACTGGGGCACGGCCCCCCATCTCTGCTTTCATTCCTGGCACCACTGCTGGGGGCCCGAGTTCACTCCTCCTTCAGGGGGTTTTAGGAATCCTTCATGCTGAAAGGGAGAAGGCAAACAAAGCTCACAGCCAAAATGTGCAGTTGTGTGTGGGAAAGGCTGGGACGGAGACTCTCGCATTACTGCCAGTTGCAGAGGAAATGAGGACCCCGGCTCCCACTGAGGCCTCAGGACTGCTAGGCACGGTGGGGTCACTGATGTACCCTAATCCACGGAGCCTTGTAGAGCCTTGTCTCCTCCCCGGGGAGGAGGGTGGTCCTGGGAAGAGGCCCAGGCAAGCCCCTGGGGCTGCAGCCCACCTCTTAAGCTTGGAGGCAGTGGGGACGGCACTTCTCTCAGATCATTTTGGCTCCGTAGCCTCATGCCTGGGGTGGTGCAGCTCCAGCTGCTGTGCATAGAGCAGGTCAGAGGTTGTCTCCTAGGGCAGGTAGCCCCCCCCCCCCGAGAATTGCTTTCTGCTCTAATTTGGTCCCTGAGGTAGAACTTCACTACTGTTTAAGAAGGCACTAATCTCCTAAACAGATTACACAGGAAATTTGACCCCCCCCCCCCCGGTAGTTCAGGGTCAAGAATATGATTCTTTTTACAGCCTGGTTATTGAGGAATCCATTTGGCAAACTGTTGGTTCTAGAGCCAGAAGAAAGCAGTGTGCCCTTTGTGCTTTAACTAGGCCAGCCAGGCCCTGACTCGGCTCCGGGTGCTCAGGTGTCCTCTCAGCCTGCCCCAGCGGGGGTCCCTCCCCACCCCTGACCATGGCCCACAGTCTCCCTCCAAGTCTTGCTTTCCATTTGCTTTTCTTTCATGTTGTAACTGCAAGTTGTACATGGTCCTTTTCTTCCTGGGTCCCTTCCAGCCATTTCCCTTGAAAGTACCCAAGTGGAGCTTTCTGACCTTAACGCTAGGTTGCGGGGGGAGACAGCCTGGTGAGCGTCCCAGCAGCGACAGATCACCAGCTGGCGCAGCCGTTCTCCACCGCTGACAGCACGCCCAGCACACGCACTCCTTTCTGTATCTTACTTCAAGAAAGGACCATCTCTGTTGCTGAGTAGTGGCATGCAGCTTTGGGTAGCAAGTCACCGCGAGCAGTACCTTGTACTCTGAGAGCCAGTAAATTCCAGTCCCACCTCTGCCCCTTTGTGGTTGTGTGGCCTCGGACACATCATCCTATGATCTCCATTTCTCAACTGAACAATGGGAGCGGTGGTATCCACTCCACCAGCCGCAGGTCAAAACTGGGGTTATATGGAGATGTGAGTGCTGTAGAGTTCAGCTGAGATGCCGGAAGTGTTCCTGGAACCTTTCTGAACTTGGTAATAAGGCAAGGTGCAGTCCCAGCGCCTCTCCTTACGCTCTTGCTCATTTGAGCAATTCTAGAAAGACATGTCTTCACTTAGGTTTGTATTGATTTATCTGTTTGGTTATTGTCTTATCTATTAAAATTCCTGCTATCATTGTGGCCTGCCGGGTGCTGGGTGCTGCAAAGCACAGAGGTTTGAGGTGTGGCCTTTTCCAAAGTGTGTGATTTTGGGAATTGGCTTTAGAGGTTCTATTTTTCTTTTCTGATCCCTCAACCAACCCTGATGTGGTTAGCTACCCCAAAAGATCAGGCTGAGTGGTGCTTGTTCACTCACTCCTCTTGGACTGTAGTGAGGGTTAAAGTTTTGGGGTATCCTGGTGCTCTGGGCCTGGGAAATGAAGACTTTTTCTTGGGACGACACAGTGTCTCTTTTCTCGAGGCATCTCTGTGTGGATGGTCACCGGACACCTCACGGTCCCTAACTGCGGCTTGCCTCTTGGTGTCCACTACGGAGGCAGAAGCAATCCGGCACTGGCCAGGCTCCAGATTTCTTGTGAAACTCTTGGCTTTTGTTTCCTTTGTTTTGTTTCAATTTATCTTTCTTTCCTTATCTTTAGATTCCTGCCATATTTTATTATAATTATAAAAGCGCCAGGTCTTCGTCTTTGAAACACTCCTACCCATCCTTTCTGCTCTGTCTCCTGAGCCTGGCTGTTCCCAGGGCCGCATGTCAGTCCCACTGTCGCTTCCTCACCTTGCAGTTGGCCCTCTTCCCTGTGTGACAGTCCCATCCATCCTCCCTTTCCCTGATGGGTGGGGAATGAGCTGGCCCTCAGCATGAAGGAGGCCGGCCTGACTCCTAGAGGTGGAGCACTTCTAAGCGGAGCCCTACCCAGGCTTGGGGGGAAGTCAGTGGCTGGAAATGCGTAAAGTTCCTCTGTGCACTCCCACCGTATCAGTGGTTTTGGAAGTCCACAGGCACAGAAGAGGGAAAGCACTGTGGCCCAGTAAAACGTGGCTCCAGTAACAGTCTGCAGAGAGTGCTTTGTGCGTTTGCATGCTGGGATCGGCAGATTTGCCCATGCCCGGGAGGGATCCGTTTTCCATATTCCTCTGTACCACCAGCCACAACCCTGTACTTCTCCTAATACCAGCAGCTCACCTCTGCCAGGCTTTGCAGCCTGTGAGAAGTAGGGCTGTACAGTTCTCCAGGTGCCAACTTTCACATCCTATTGGATTCCTCAAACTCTGCTCACACTGAGGCTCAGCCGAGTTCAGTGGTCTGTCTGAGGTCACTTTGTAAACAAGGAGAAGCTGAGAATATAGTTCTGCCTTTCAAGGCAAGCCTGGTGCTCTCTGCACCTGCCCTCCCAGAGCTGGAGGGCTCAGGTGGGCCGTCGCTATCTGCTCATGGGGTCTGAAGGATAGCACTCACCCAGCTGAGAAGTGGGAGACCACATAAATCTTCCCAGAAGCTCTTCTCGTCCCTGAAACCTGGCAGATACAAGATGGTTTGGTCTGTACAAAAGAGGGTGGCACAATGAATGGTTCTGTGGCTTTTTGTGGTCTGATGAAAATTTCATAATCATTTTATATAACCAGTTGGTCTGGAGGGCAAAATTTATCATCTGTCACAAAGAAATGTAGGTTCTGTTTTTATTTTGTTGGCATTCATAGGGCATGTTTTTGTTACATGAAAATGTTCATTCCAAATATTTGGGATGACCACTGTGAGCACACACCCGTCTTGTGACTCTGTGGATTTGTACCTTTTTGGCTTTAGAAGGTGGGTGGACTGGCTGCCCATACCCTTTCTTGGATTTGGAGGTTAGCATCCTCTGAACTGTAGGCTAACATTTATGAGAGCAGCACCCTACCAGCAGCCTTGGCGCAGGAAGAATAAATGGCCCAGGGCCCCAGTCGTCACAGTGGATGTTTGGTGAAGGACAGGGTGGGCTCCGGTGGGCAAGACTCTGAGAGTGTGTTATTAAACGAGAGTGTCGAGAGGGCCTGTTTGCCATCCGGATCCAACCCTGCTGACCTCCTCTTATCCTCCGTGCTCCTGTCTGCCATTGTCTCCCTCCCAGGCCAGTGTTCAAAGCTGGAAGTTTGACATCAGAACAGAAGGTTTCAAGATATCTCTGGTTTCAGTGGAGAGTGACCATTGCAACTTGAATAAGAAGAGGTGGAGACCTGTTTTTGATCTTTTTAATGCGTTGTTTTCTCCTTTCCTCTGTCTCGGCGGTCACCACACATGTTTCCATAACATGCCTAATGATAAAAACCTGTGTAAACATTCTTGCCTTGGCCACCGAGTGGATCCAGTAGCTGGCAAGAATCTGGGTGTTTGCTGTCAAAAAGAGCCAGGAGGTAAGGTTGGTGTGGCGTGGTGGCCTGAATGTGCCAATGGACACTGAGTACTTGACGTGTTGGAGGCAGGAGAAGGAAGGAAGGAAAAAGGATTGCAGAGGGAGGCGTTTGCTGTCATGCCTACAATCAGCAAAGAGAAGGGGGTGGATAGTTAGGATAACCTGGATGGTGGTGGTGGATGTCTACTGTGGTGCAGTTTCTATGCATTTGCCCTGAGTAAGCTCATCAGACTCTCCCAGTCCTGTGAAGCAAGTACTGTTGTCCTCAGCTCACAGGCTCACGCTGAGGCATGGAGGGAATACCTGGCTTGCACAGGATCGCCTGGCTGCTGAGTGGGGCTTCAGCCCAGGGGCTCTGGCTCTTACGCCTGCCCTCTCTCCATCACGGACTGTGCCTCTTCCTTGGCATTGGGGCTGGAGACTTCACCTGTCTCTGGATGCTTCCTTCCCTATCAGGGAGGACACAGCCCTTGTGAGTCAGGGCCTCCATCATGGATCCAAGAGAACATACTGTCCTCAGTTGCTTTCTCCACAGAGCTGAGTGGCTGATCTGTTCCTCCAAGCCTGTGGTTTTGGGGATGTTCTCTTCCTCCGGCTTGCTCTCTGTTGAGCTGGCTAGTGGGCAGCATGTGGGTTTTGTGTTCCTGGGCCTGGGACAAAAGTCTGGGTGATGGGAATACAGCATGGACAGATGAGATGCTGGAGAGTGGAGGGCTGAGGCAGGATCTGGATGCTGCTCCAGCTCCAGCTCTCTGTGAATCTTTTGACTCTGTCTTGGGAGCCACTGACTAAAGCTTTGAAACTCGCAGTGGTGTGTTGGGAGGTGTGGAATGCGCAGCAAGTCATAATTCATTTTTCCTATAAAGCTTCAGAACAGCTCTCTGGGTACATGAAGAACAATGTGAGACTACAGGGGAAAAAACAACACAAGGAAATAATTGCATCAAGATGAGTTTGGGCCATGCCCCCCGCACAGACCCCTGCCTGCATTGTGTATGGCTCTGGTGTGGTGGTTTCTCTGTAAAGTAATAGTTCAATGGGGGCTGGAAGTGCCGCTGGTCTGGGGGCTTCAGAGGACCCCTGGATGCAGTGCTTTCCTAAGGCTCAGAAGCACACACAGGAGGACATTGTAAGTAGGTTGACTGAAGGGCTGAATCTTGAGCGCAGTTTCCAGCTGAATGCAATAGAAACATCATGGAGCTTTGGTTTTTCTTGGTGTTACATAATTCAGCAGATACACATTTAGGGAGCTGTTTCTAAGAGCTCAGCAGTGTTCTGTGTGCTCCCAGCAGGGACTGCAGTAGCTCAGGGCTCCACCCGAAGGGTAGAGATGAGGCTGCAGCACTGAGAGAGGGGTCAGTTCTGTGAAGGCAGGCCTCAAGGCTCACATCACTTTTATCTGGAAGTTTTAGAGAGGCGAGCTTGGGACGAGCAAGCCGTGCTGAGGCTGGGTGGGAGGAGAAGGGCCTGGAGCTTCAGGAGGGCAGTGTGGCCAGGCGTATGGGTGGAGAGCCGGGACTTTCCATGGGATTGGGTAGGCAGATGTGCAGTGGCACAGGAGAGGCGACTTGTGGCCATCAGAGTGTCGGGCTTGGAGATTCTCACTTCATTCTCTGGAAGTGAGGTCATTAACAGGCCTTTGATTGGGGCTTGATTTGGCTTGTGAACGCCATGGAAACTTCCAACCCAGAGCTTCTCTCTTCTTCGCTGAGTGGTGCCGAACGTCCTGGCTGGGCCCACTTGCTGCGGACCTGTCTACACAGCCCTGTCATCGGCTCGCAGGTGACACTCAGGTGGCCGCGGGAGGGGGACCGCGCTTCTGAGCCACACTCAACTTAGGATCCCTGGCACCACATGCCTGTGGGCCCCACCCCTGGGTGCACTGAGAGCGGGGCTGATGGCGCACGCCTGTGTCCCAGGGCTTTGGGGAGACTGAAACAAGAGGATCACTACGAGTCTGAGCTGTGTAGTGAGACCCTGTACCAAATACTTAAAATTAAGGAAAAAGAAAAGATAGTGTAAGCATTAATAGGTATAAAATTTAATGGCTTAAAATATACAAAATTCATGAGTTTATTTGGATCCAGTACCCCCCTGCCCCAAAGAAAAAGAAAACTTTTTTTGTCTTTTTTTTTTTTTTGAGACAGGGTCTCACTGTGCAGTTCAAGCTGGCCTCAAACTCACTTTGTAGCTCAGGCTGGTCTTGAACTCACAATGATCCTCCTGTCTCAGCTTCCCAAGTGCTGGTATTACAGGCATGCGCCACCACGCCCGGCTGAAAAAGAAAACTTTAAAAAGTTCACACATGAGACAGCGGAGGCTGAGAGACTGTAGTGGCAGAGGAAGGCGCGGAACCCGCGCTTCCCGCTCTCCGCCAGCGACAGGCCTGAGGGGCTCCCTCACCTCCAGAAAGCTGATCCAGGGCTTGTTGGGATCACCCTCATCCAGAGATCACAGAGGCCACATCTTTGGACCTCCAGCTTGGGGTCCCCACAGCATAGCGGGCAGGAGAAACGAGGCACGGCACTGCTACAGAGCTCGAGTTGCTCACCCCAGCAAGGCCCCTGTGTCCTCTGCTCATCCTCTCGGATGCAGGGACACTGCCTGAGTCAGGCTGAAAGTGAAGGCCTTGGTGGCAACGAGGCGTGGCGCTCCCGGGCTGCATCTGGCCTTCCTTGGGCTGGGACACCAGAAAGCTGAAGGGATGCTTGTGCTGGCAGAATCTGTAGGGCATCACTGTCTGGGGGGTGAGAGATGAGGCTGATGGGGGTGGGTGGAGGGCCGCAAGGTCGGGGCTGCCTGGTGCCCCTGAGGCAGCGCTCCTGGGGACACCCAGTGCACAGGAGCGGCTCAGGTGGGGAACACCAGGCCCGGGGCACCAGAGCTGGCGGCCCCCAGAAAGGAGCGCGGTCTGCGCCCAGCTGAAGGCTGCTTTGGGGCCTAGTGTGTGGGTGGAGCTTGGGCTACATGGACTAGAGGGGCGTCTGGCATTTACAGAGGTGAGCAGAGGGCGCAGAGCAGAGGTAGGTGTTCATGTTGGGGAGCTGTGTGTGTGTGTGTGTGTGTGTGTGTGTGTGTGTGTGTTGTGTGGTGTAGTGGTACTGGTGATGGAACCCAGAGCGTTCACAGGGGGCTACATCTCCAGCTATTTTTATTTATATTTTGAGACAGAGTCTTGCTAAGTCAGAAAGTTGACTGGGCCTGAACTTGCAACCTGCCTTCCTGTGGGTGGCTTGGAGGGCAATTTGGGGACAAAGTGTCCCATGGTGGTGTCTGTGTTGTACATGGGTCATTTCCGTTCCTACAGGCCTGGTGAGGAGGGCTGAGGTGAGTAAGGAGAGGTCTAGGAGCTCATAGGCCGCAGGCTGTGAGGGATGGCACCCATGTGGGAGTGGCCCCCTGCTGAGGTGTGCAGCAGAACAGCTCATGAAGAAGGGGTCCGGTCAGACAAGAGGGATGTGATGTGGGAGGACTCGGCCCAAGTGGCAGGCCTGGGAGAATGGACTGTAGGATGTTCTGGAATCTGTCTTCCCAAGTGTTTTGCTTTTATCTTTTTGGAAATTATTGGGTGAAATTGGCATATATCCATTATTGTGTATGTCTAATCTGTGTGTACAGTTGCGCACTGAGTCAGGGAATCCAACCCTTTCCTCTCATCTCCAAAAAGAAAAGAAGTCACTTTGTAATTTGGGAAAGTCTTACAGCGTTTTAAGAACAGCTGGTTTACAAAGAATAAAATTTGAGCCAAACCTGGAGAAAAGTCTTGTGGGCAATTAGAAAGTAGCCCCAATTGAACACCTTTCCCCAGCAGCCCCAGCAGACAGTGTCAGGGCCCGGAGTGCCAGCCCTCTGGAGCTCCCCAAGTCTGCAGCAGGCTAGTGCTCTGTGGGGATAAGCTTCGGTTTGGACGAGGAAGTGACATTATGCCAGCTGTCACCAGCTCTGCATGGTTGTGTTGTTGCTTTCTGGCTTTTGCCTGTTTGGACGTCCTGGAGTGACACTGGGTAGCACAGACTCTGTGTCTTAAGGTCTGTGACTTCACCCTGATTGGCTAAGATGACTGTAGCATTTAGGCGGCGGCAGGGTTGTGTTTGGGAGTATCTTGGGGCAAGAGATGTGAATCTGTGTCACACACTATGTGTCGGATAATCAGGACCTATGTCTTTCCCGTAAGATAAACTGCTGTTCTCTGCCTTAGTGACAAGTGTTTGCCTCTTAACCTTCTTTCTCCATAAGGAGAGTTGTCTCTTTTTGTGTGTGTGTATGTATTTGGTACAGGGTTTCACTATGCAGCTTGGACTCATAGTGATCCCTCTGTTTTCGGCCTCCCCAGTGCTGGGATTACAGGTGTGCGCCACCATGCCCAGACTTGGTGGCCCACTCAGGACACCCAGGGGTGGGACCGGCACAGCCTGTGGTGCTGGGAATGGAACCCTGGTCCCTGCGCTTGCCTGAGCAGGCGCTTAGTCCACTGAGCTATCTCACCAGCCCGAGAGTTGTCCCTTAACTTTATTTTGGTAATGATTCTCTCGTGCAAAATATAAACTCACATTAATAATTACTCTTATGTCCCACTAATGGGTCTGTGATTGATAATGTAGAAAATATTATTTAATGAGTTATCTCTCTGTTAATTTTCTCTTGCTTCTGGGACAAAATACCCGACACCTAAAATTAAGGAAGAAAAGGTTTATTTAGCTCACAGTTTGTAGAGGTTTCAGTCCCTAATAATCTGGCTCCAAGGCAGAGGAGCCCATGCAGAGGGCAGCAGCTCATGGTGGCGGAGAACAGCAGGAGCACAAGAGGGGGACAATGGCAGCAACAGCAACAGAGAGCGCGTCTGTCTCCCTTATGTCACATTGAGGTGATGCGCCTCAGGCTGCGTGTAGCACTCTCCCCCATAATCCCAGCAGCACTAGCAATCATAATCCCAGCACTAGACCATGAATTAATCACAACCTTTGGAAGTCAGCCCCTTAAATTCATGAGGCTTTGGGGGGAAACAAGACACAAACCATGGCAGGTTGTCTATTTAGTTTTTTTCATCTGGGTTCTGCTACTCATTTCTTTATAACTGACAACCCTCACACCCACTGGCCAGACTCCATGTTTGGCCCGGGATATTAAGAAGAATGAGACCCTGTCCCCAGAGCCCAGAGGCCTGCTGAGATTATTGTTTGCCAGCTAGCACTATGACTTGGTGGGATGGCAAGGAATGGACTGACATGAGCTCAGGCTCTGAGTGCTGGATAGATCTTCAGGATTTCAGCTGGAGAGGGGCGCCCATGGCACCCACATCCTTCCTGGGACCTCACACCATGCATCTGGGCTCAGAAGATTTATCAGTAGTCCCTTTGACCTTTCCCCTTTCCTGAACAAATAGAAACTGGAGTTGGCTGGGAAGTGTTTCACACTTAAAGGCTGAGCTGATGGGTTTACATTCCCAGACAGAGTATGCAAACCTTTGGAGCCTGTGAAGTTAGGAAACCTGCATTCACTGACAGCCTAATGAACCAGAGTCAGAGGGCAACCCGACTCCTAAAGATGCAGTGGGGGACCTTGTAGTAGATTCTTTGGGCACTATGGAGTGTGCCAGCCTCCAGGGCACTAAGGAGTGTGCCAGCTCTTGGGCGCAGGAAGCCCCAGGTAGGCTGTGGTGCCAGACATCCCCAGCTGCATGGCTTAGCAGCTACCCTCAGGTTTCCCAGAGCACCAGCTGCTGTCTGCCTGTGACAGGGAGCCTGTCATAATCACAACAATTCTTTTGGTGGTATTTTTTTCTTTCCCAGTTTCACCTCTGAGGTCACAAGGATCTTGGCTGCTGGTGGCCACAGAGGCATCCGAGATATATGTGCTCTGGTCAGATGCCCTTGTCCCTTCCCAGAAGGTCACAGTTCCTGAGGTGCATGACAGTGTGGCATCTGGGTAGCCTGGGCTGGACTGAACTTGGCCTCGCAGGGTATTCTCATGGGCAGATGACCGTCCCTTGGCACTGCCGGGAGGTTGGCAGGCTTGTTTCACACCCAGCGGTGGCCCCAGCTGCTTACCCTGTGATGTTAGGTTTGCTTTCCAGGCTGTTTGCGGGCACAGCCCAACAGGTCAGGGGAAGCTTCTCGGCTCCTTGGTGGTAAGCTCATCTTGAGGCCATCAGAGGGAGGCAGGGGTGCTCTGCAGCTTTCCGCAGGGCAGTGATGCCCTCGACACAAAGGGTTCCATTACCGTTCCCCATCCCAGTCCTGCAAAGTGAACATGGTGCCCCTGGAGTCATGGAGATACCTTTATGAAGAAAAAGTGGATTAAGGGATCAACCCCTTCTTCTACAAAGCCTTGTCATGGTGAAACCCGCACAAGGCATTGGAACAACCCTACCCACTGTATCTGCTGGGGAGGACCAAGAAAATGGCTTGGAGAGGCCCATAAGGACACCCAGGTGGGGCAGCATGGGGTCATCCACCCAGGTCCCTATGGGGCCCTGCCTTGGACTGAGGGGGAGGACTCTGTTCCTCAGTTGAGACCTTTAAGAAAACCTCGCGTCAGCCTTTGGATCCTAGTCTAGCTGGGATGCTGAAGTTGACCTTTTCTCATCCCCTTCCCTGCGTTCCTCCCTTCTATTTCTCTTCTTTCTTCTTTTCTTTACAGTTTATTATGGAAAAATTGAAATCTACCAGAAGTAGAGCAGAAAATGACCAGTTTTCCAGTTGCTATTTAATGGTCCCCTCCTCTTTCCTCTGTGTGCTTTCTTTTCTTCGTTAAGTGTTGCTCCTCTTGTTTATGAATGAAAATTCTGGTTGATATTTCTTGTCTCTTTTTTTCTTCTTTAGAAGTTGATGCGTCAATGATCTGGAGTTTCGGGATCTACAGAGCCAGAGCCAGGGCAGCAGTGGCCGGGGAAGGACGGTCAGTGGGACCTGGGAGAAGGCAGGAGGATGCAGGGTCATTGGGGAGCTGGCTGGCTGCAGGCAGCGGCTGCCTTTCTGCATTACTCCTTGCTGTGTACAAGGCCACGTGCCTAGCGCAGCTGCCAGCTCCAGCGTGCCTTTGTTTCCTGGGAATGAACCGTGGGCCATGGCTTCCTTGCCCACTGCTGCATCTGAGTCTCCCTTTTCTGCCCTCTGCTCTGAATCCTTTTACCCCTTGTCAGTGTCTCACCTTAAGCTAGGAAGCTACGCCTGTGGGAATCTGGTGGCTCTGTAGACTAAGAGAGCCTCTGGAATAGGGGTCCTGGTGTTGTTAACCTCTTGCTCCAAGCCTGGGACCCAGGGCACCCTGAGACAGGCCCCCATACCTCATCTTGACAGGATTTGGAGGATTGAAAAGAAGAATTTGGAGATTTGGGTGTTAGTGGTGGGGAAGGTGATGGGGGATGGGACATGCAAATATATGAGAGCAGTGTTGCAGACAGACAGGAACTGTCTTTATGCCAACTTCAGCCATCAGCTCTACACTGTTTTCTTTACCACACAAACTCCACCTTGCAAAGAGGGAAGAGTGTAGTTCATCAGTGTGTGAAATTAGTGCTATGGCTGGATTCAGAGCAGCTACTCTGTGTATGTGTGTGTGTTGTACACTGGGAAGGTTAATTTTTTGGTTCTCTCTCTCTCTCTCTCCATTTGTGTATTTGGTACGGGGTCTTGCGTGCAGATTGAACTTGAGGTGAGCCTCCTGTTTCCAGCCCCCCAGCACTGGGACTACACATGTGCGCCACCACTCCCAGTCTTTGTGGCCAGCTCAGCACACCCTGGGGATGGGGCTGGCCTGCCATGCAGGACCAGGGATCAAACCCTGATCCCTGTGCTTGCCAAAGCAGAGTCTTCGTCCCCTGAGCTATCTCACCGGCCCAGGCCATCTCTTGAAGACATTAGAGGAAGCTAAAACAAAGCAAAGCAAAACAAAACAAAGAGGAATGAATGAATAAAAAGATACGGTATTTTTACACAATGGAGCATCATTCAGTTATAAAAAAGATTAATACGAGGCTTTTGTAGGTAAATGGATGCAACTAGAGACCACACTGATAAGTGAAACAAATCAGACCCACATGTGCAAACACTGTATTGCCTCATTAGTGCCAGAACCTGCAAGAGTAAATAAAATCTGAAAGGTATAGTAGATACCGGGAAATGGAAAGAATCTGTTTGAAGGGAAGGAACAACTGGGGTGAGGAAGAGGGAGGGGTGGAGAGATGCATCTATGCATGTGTGCAGAATGGATTAGATAATTGCATTGCAGATTTCTGTTGACCTCCTGAGGGGAGCAGTTGATGCCATTTTTTTTCTTGTCCTTTTAAATTTCTTATAACTGTTTTTAAAAACAATTTTGCATGCTTATATCTGGTTCTCTGAACAACTAAGTTGAGGACAACATTATGTCATACAGCATCCATTGTCAAGTTCCTATTGTTTTGTTTGGGGAAGTTTTATATCCTCTTTATTTATTGTATGTTTCTGGTAGGGCCTCACTACACAGCCTGGACTCACGGTGATCCTGTTTTCAGGCTCCCCAGAGCTGGGATTCCAGGCGTGCTTCACCGCGCCTGGTCTGGCGGCCAGATCAGCATGTGCAGGGGTGGGGCCCGCGTGGTACGTAGTGCCGGGGGCCGAAGCCCAGTCCCTGTGTTTGCATAAGCAGTTACTTAGTTTGCTGAGCTATCTCACTGGCCCTGTATTTTCTTTAGATAAGTTTTTAAGCTGCAAATAAAAACAAACGCAAGCCAACACCAAGGCTTTTAGAAGCCGTGTGCTGGTGCTGTGTGTATCCGGTGGTTCCGAGGAAGGAGGAAGTCCCAGCAACTCTGCTTGGAGCAACAGGACTCAGCCAGGCCTTTCCAGATCCAGGCGCATCTCTCCTGTCCTCTGGACCATGTTGGAGGCCACTGGGGTTGGTCCTCATTCATGTAGTTTCTTGGCTTACAGTGAAGATCTATATCCCTTACCCCAAGCTGTGGGGCCAGATTTGGACTTTAGAAGATTAATACAAGATATAGTTTTATATTATGTAATACCCCAGTACTTTATAAGGGAGCTCTTCATGATCAAAGTAATTTTTCCATATCACAAATGTATAATTATTTACATGACATGGAATAAATATAAATGATAAATACCCTTAATTTGAATCAGTTGAATTTTAACCTGATCTTTAACAATAAGTCCCAGGTTTAGAGGCTTTAGGCTGTCAGGACTGCAGACCAGGGGTTGTGGGCTTGTACGCATCTGTCTTCTGGTGATTATCTAATTCGCCGCTGAAGCTTGGCCTTTGCCCCTGAAGTTGGGATTCATGGGTCTGGGAAGTCCTGGCCGTGGCAGTTTAGCCTGTGCTGGTGGTGGTACCGTGCCCACCCTGCCCTGCCCTCTGGCTTATGCTCAGCATTGAAGGCAGCTCTGCTGTCATCCGTCCCTCGTCTAGCAGCCCACCAGCAGCCCCTCAGCCAGCCCTTTTGGCTGTGCCTTCAAATATATGCAGTCTGGCCACCTTCCCTTCATACACACACACTGCCACTACTGTCACTGTCACCCCTTTCTAGGTTCCATTTGTTTTTGCTTGGATTATTCTGATGGCCCCTAAGTGGCCTTGTCATCCCCTTTCTTGTGCCTGAGAATTATTCCCCGCTCAGCTGCCAGAAGGATCTTGTAAGGTGGCAGTTGCAGCATGCCATCACCCTGCTCAAACTTAGCTCTGGCTTCAGATGCTGTTCAGAGCCAAAGCACCTGCTGCCCTTTGCTCCCTGACCTCGGTTCCTGCTCGCCCCCAGCCTGATGATCCCATGAATGCTGAGTCCTGTCCCACCTCTGAGCCTTTGCACTTGTTCTTCTCTGCTCCTCAGTCCTCACTGGCTAGGCCCACCAGTGACCAGGGCGACCTTAGACTAATTCACCTACTTGCAAACCCAGACTTTCAAGTCTGCCTTTTTTTCTTTTTTCAAATAAGGCATCAAATACTTGAAGTCAAAGCCAACAGAAAGTCCAGCAGATCAGAAAACTTCTGTTAAGGAAACTAGGTTCCAATTACAGCTCCCCTGGGCAGTGGGCATGGCATCGATTAGGGTAAGAGTCGACTTTAAATCTTAATTTCTTCTGATGTCATTGAGAATGAGAATTTCCTTTGTGCTTGAAAATTAGTTTATTTCTTCTGCTTACTTCAGGCCCTGCCCCCTCTGTAATTAACAATTGTCAGTGACCTTACACTGCCCTCACAAACAGGATGTGAGCTTATAGAACCCCTCCGTGGCCTGTAACACATCACACATGACAGAGCTCTTGTCCGGCTGGCCCAGGTGGTGCGTGGGAATGTGATACCCAGACTCGAAAGTCATACCTGGAGGAAGCATTCTGGCCTCTGGGACACAGTTTTCCAGATGTCCTCTGGGCAGTGCGCGTCAGTGCGGTCTGCCCTTCTGGTGGAGATGTGCGTGGGCTTCAGCGTGGGAAAGTCTAATTTGTGGGTCCCACTACCTGAACCTCCTTATTTGCAAAGGCCTAGGTTTCGGAACAGCAAGAATCAAAAACAATCGCAGGGTGGGTGACCAGAGCTTCTCATTTTCAAAAACATGGTGGTTCCTGTTTCATGTGTAAGTTGTGTCTGAAAACAGACATACTCGAGGAAAAAGAGCCAGGTGAACCTTGGGACATACTTACTCAGTTGTGTGTAAAAGTACCTTTGTCCCCCAAAATAGAAAATAGTGACACACACTTCTTAGCTACTGCTTCTTTGCCATTCTGATGCAAATATAGAAGCTTTAAACATTGGCAGTTTTCCTCTGACGCAGAGTCAAAGGTGAATAGTTATTGAGAATAAAATATCACCAATTTTGACTGGCCTAGTAAATTCCATTTTACGGTACATAATATGCATTTGAGACCTATGGTTTTTTTGTCGAACATCTAGGAGAAAGAGAATATTTTGGAAAGGATGACTGGAAATGAAGTGGTGACTTCTGTGAGGTGCGAGGCGTTGTAGGGTCTCATCGTGCGGGGAGTGTTTGCCCGTGACCTGACTGATAAGAGTCTGTGCAGTTATGCAAATGTGTCACATGAGAGGAATTTAAAGGTAGCACAATGTAAATTAGGAACCACTCTGCAGAATGAGGAACGTGGCGTGTAGGCGTGGACTTTTGATCACAGACAAGATTGCTAACCTAATATATTTTGTGGGAAGCATTTCCTTACTGTGCTCAAACTGTCCCACTGAGGGAAGCTCTCATAGTGGTGGTTAGGATGGAGTAGTGTTAACATTTGACCAAAAAAAAAAAAAATCATATGTATAAATATTGGCAAATTTAAAATAATTTGTCTCATTTTTTAACTTGTACCTTACAGAACTGGAAATTAGGGTTTCTTTGTTCTTTCAACTCTGGGTACTTTGTGCAGGTACCTGAATAAATTGCTTCATTGCATTGTGCCTCAGTTTCCTTATTTGTACATGGGGAAATTGAGTTAGGTAATGGTTTTTAAAAACAGATTTACCTATTTTTTGATCCCAAAATTGCAGTGGAAAGTAGAAAAAACAGAAAATTTAGAACTATGAAGACCCATACATAAGGAGTCACACATTCTTCCACAACTACGTAGATATCCTGCTTCTCCTTTCTGTGTATACCTACGTCATAGCCATTTTATTTTTGTGAAATTAGGTCACAGTGTACATATCTCTTAATAATTTTACTCCCTCCATACCTTTAATGTCACATTGGGACTATCTTTTCATTTTATGAAATGTGGTTCTAAAGAATTTTTGCCACAGTTTTTTGGTATGTAATGATTTGAATATGCTACAATTTATTTAAATAGTTTGCTATTACTAAACAATTAGTTTCTAAAATTTCCCCTCTTTAAAATGCTACAGTGATCATCCTTGTAGTTAAATCTTTTTGCACATGTGTGGTTGGGATGAATGCCCAGAAGTGAAATTGCAAGGTCAGGGGACTTTTTTCTTACATAATGTACAGCGCTACTAATTCTGTGCCAGTTCACCCTCCCCGGCAGCATGTGAGAACGCCTGTTTGCCCCTTGCTCCCAGCAGCATACATGTAAATAATAATGTTCTGGGTGTCAGGTACGTTTTGAGAATTTCCATTCAAGGTGAGCTTGGAGCAAAAGGGTGCTTCTCTGCATACTCCAGACTCGTCTAGATCATAGAAAAGGAAGAGGGCGGGGAGTCTGTAACAGTACAGTGGCAGAAAGATGCACACACTTCTGCTGAGTTTCTGGGAGAGGAGAGCAGAGGGCAAAGTAGCAGCTGATGGCGAGAGGCACCGAGGAGCCACAGCCTGCAGTGGCGCAGCGGGTGCCAGGCCCAGCGAGGAGCTGGTCGCTCTGCAGGATGCAGAAGGGATCTAGGCTGGGAGATAGTCCCGCTTGCCCCAGAGGCTGGAGTGAGCTGTGCAGCTGAAGCCAAGGGCCTGCCGGAGGCTCTGTGCTGGGCCTTTGTATCCTACACTCTACTACAGAGGGGTCTAGAGCCCTTGGGGTGAAAAACCTGGGCAGGTTCTTCTATAAAGAAATGGTTTAATGGTTTGGGAAGAACTAGAAAGGCAGTATAGGCATTAGTTTTGAGAATAAAGCATTTTTCTTTCAGGGAGATAAGGGACAGACCCATAGCCAACTCTAAGGGCAAATGAGAGTGGTACCCTTAGAGATGGGTTAGTTCAGAAAGCAAGGAACGGAGGGAGGGAGGGAGGGAGGGAGGGAGGGAGAGAAAACAGAAGAATCAGAGAAAATAGGAAGGACTTTTGGAAGCTCAACGTATTATTGAAAATAGTTTCAGTGAAGCACTTAGAAGTCAAGGAAATCACCTATAATACAGGATAAAAAGATAAAAGAAACTATAAACATATAAAACATACATATACCATTTTCCATACATACATATAACACTACCTCCCTCCCTCCCTCCCTCCCACCTACCTAAGGATTGGTCATATTGATCCAACACATGAATAATAGGAGTCTCAGAAAAAGAAGAGTTAGAACAGAGAAGAGGTCCATAACAAAGAAGAAATAGAGGAAGTTCTCCCACAGGTACCATTTCATATAGCACAGTGAGTCGAAGAAGAGTCCCCAACACATCATTGTGAAATTTCAGAACACTGAAAACACAAGATCCATGACTTCCAGAGAGCAAAAACAAAACAAGCCAACTAAGGCATGTCCTAAACAACAGTAGTCAGGTGGCCTCATTCTTTTGGCAGTGTTTCTGTTGAAGACAGGTGACAGGCCCTGATTTTAATGGGTGGAATTTATTCTATGGAGGCCAGCTATGAATAACGTGTGAGGACAGGGATGCGCGTCTCAGAGCGCTGGGCTTCTGCGCATTCTCGATCACTGTTCCAGGTGGAATGCACTGTACTAGTGAAAAGAAGAAGCTAGTGGAGAGCAGGATAGCTGGAACGGAGCAGCTACACGGCGGTCCGGCTGCTGAGGGAGGGAGGACCGCGAGGCACGCCAGGAGGGTGCGCCCTGTAGGTCTCATCCAGGCAATCAGTAGGAAAAGGAAGGTTCCGTTTGGATTTAATGCTGCGTATACTGTGCACCGAATGGCATGCGGTTGTCATTGGGCCCAGGAAGGGAGGGCAGATTTGGTATAACTTGAAGTATAATGGGAATGAGTAAAGCTCATTAATTAGCTTTCAGAATTTAGACCCAATGCATATATAAACTATGGGACCTAACTGTCATTAAAGGGTAGAGCGGCCAACAGAAGAGACACATGTGCCTGGGGACACAGGCAGAGGATGCCAGCGCCCTCCAGCTGCAGTGTGGAGATCCTAGGAATATTGTCCCTAGATGATGGACAAGGAGCTGGCACCTTAAATGGCTTCAGTTTTGGTAGCAGTCCTAGAATGGAGGAGGAACTGTTTTTTCCTCCACTACTGGGGACAGAACTCATGCCAGGCAGTGCCCTCCCCCAGAGCAACACACCCAGCCCCAGAGCTGGAATTATGATCTCTGATTATTTTGTGGAAAGAAGAGGAAAGGGGTGAATGAACCAAATCCTCATCTGTCAGCAAGGCACGGGAGAACATCCTGAATAAGAAATCAGAAAATTGGTGCACAAGTCTGTTCTTAAGGCTACAGCAGTGACCATTAGCAAAACCCAAGCAGGAATTAGTATGATTGGGTCCCCTGGGCAGCGCTGGAGACAAGAACTATTGCTTCTATCACAAGCAGACATTTAGATTTTGATTTCTTAAAACTGAACACATCAGGGGCAACCTGCTCGGGCCCCCCTTCTGTCCCTCTCCGACAGAAACTTTTCTATCCAATATTTTTTCCTCAAAAAAAAAAAAAAAAAAAAACTAAACACATCAAGTAGCTTTGGTTTTATTTTAATAAACTTATAACACTGAAATATGTACCTTGAAAGAAAATTTGATTATTTTGGTAGAAAAAAAGAAAAAAGAAAACTGTTATTACTGTTTCAGTTTGTGTTTCATTGTGCAAGTTGCTTCTAATTCTTAAATTTTATGCTTCTATGATTTTTTAAAAACTTTTTCTCAGGGGGTATGGTTCCGTCTATACAAAAAAGCTATGGTGAATAGGACTGTCTATTCGAAATACTACCATAAGGCGTACTGGTCCCCGAAGGGAGCTTATTCCACGAAGTTTCCCAGCTTGGGTCATCTCTGGTCCCGCTGTGAGAGTGGCTCGGCTGCTCTGCTGTGGGCTTAGTGTGCTTTGAACCAAGAGCTCCGGGAGGGTCACAAAAGGGTTTCACTTTCATCATTCCTGAGTCCAAGAAGCAACTCTGCCACGGCTCTCCACGCAGCTCCTGTTGAGTGGGCTTCAGGCACAGCTCACAATGTGTTCTTTCCACAGTTTCCTAGAGCACATGCTGCTTGCCGGGCAGTGGGCCAGGCCCCAGGAGAACGGCTGGGAGCGTCGGGCCTGGTGGCGGAGAGCCCTGCTCTCGTCCGCCCTCCACTTCTCCAGGGTGGGAGACAGCGGAGAAGCATCAGACTTTGGCCTCATGGCCCTTGAGAGTGAGGATGCTGTCTCCTTGTGGTACAGATAACGAAGCCGTGTGTACCGCGGGGCAGTGACCAGAGCTGGGGTGATTAGGGATCGAGCAGTGTCTTCTTAAGGAGCCCAGAGGGCTGCGTAGCCGAGATCGTGGTTTAGATTTTGGAAGGAGTCAAGCACTGGCCATTGTTGTGAGCCGCCAGAGGTGAGAGGATCGGTGAAGCTTCTCCTGGCTGTAATAACACCGAACACCAGACTCCAGCCACGGAGATAATATTTTCAGTCATCAAGCCCTGGGCTGCCCACTGAGCTTTTCTCCCTCTTCCACATGGCTGTGTTAGCTCCACCTGAGAGTCTCTACTGATTGTCTGTCTCGTGTCGCCCAGTCCTGATGAAGAGCGGCGGCGCGGCCTGGCAGCACAGTTGTAGGAGGTAGCTGTGAGCTAGGCCTGGCTCCAAGAGCCTCGCCGTTGTGTGAAATCCTCCCCACATCACAGAGATGCTCTCCCTGTACAAAGTGAGGAAGTCAGAGCAAGCACCACACGTTTTATAATAGGCAGAGCTGTGATTTGAACTCAAGTAGGCTAGCTTCAAAGCCTTTATTCTCCACCACTGAGCTATTTTGGTTTCGTGAAAGAAACAGGAAATGTAAAATAAAACACATTTAAATGCACCCAGGGAGAGGCCATTCTGGAACAAAATGCAAACTGCAAAGTACAGATTGACAGCAGGGAATTTTTCAGTTCAGAATGCCTAGGGTAAGCAGCTGCATTTCTTTCCGATTGTGCTCAACACCTCCTCCTAGGATATGCAATCACTGAGTACCACTTCCCTCAAAGAAGACAAGAACACTGTATTATTGTGACCAGATGAAGCTTTGTAAACTATGACATGCTCTCAATGTTGGCTTGGTTGCTTTGGGAATTATCTGAGCTCAGGAAAGCATTTGCATGCATGTGGCATTGCTGGTTTCCAGCCCCCTCTGTGATCACAGGGAACCAACTCGGGGCCATTTCTGAGCCCCACTGAAAGAGAAACAGGTGCTACCTTGAGTTATTCCACTTGTGGCACGTGACAAGTTGGGCTGTATGGTGTAGACCTTGGGTCTACACAAGGAGGCGATGCTTGTGGGTTCATACCCATGACCTCATTGGCAATGGGTGATAAGCAAGTAACGTGCCGGCTGGATTCCAGGGGCATTTGTTTATTTTATTTTTTTATTTTTATTTTTTGGTGGAACCAGGGATTGAACTCAGGCCCTTGTGCTTGCTAGGCAAGCACTTATTCCACTGAGCCATCTCCCCAGCCCCAGGGGCATTTGTTTAAGATCTGTGTGGCAACTGAGGCCAGCTATACTGTGAGGAATTTCAGGTTCAAAAAAGCTGGTGAAGTTAAGGGGAGACTTTAATTACCATTATTATTGTTGTTTGTTTGGTGTTAGGAATTGAATTCAGGACACTGTGCTTTCCAGGCAGGCCCTGTGCTGCTGAGCTGCATCCCTGGCCCACATTTAAAAAAAAATAATTTTTTTTTAAAAAGGTCCTTATTTAAACATTGTGATACATTAACTTGGAACACACTTTAAATACAAATGGTAGGGCCAGGGAGATAGCTCAGTGTCTTAAGCACCTGCCTGGCAAGCACAAGGTCCTGAGTTCAATTCCTGGTACAAAACAAAAACAAAACACAAATGATTGAAAAGGCTTAGGGTAAAAAGTAAGGCCCTGTTTTGGTTTGTGGTCCCCTCAGGCCTTAGTGTCGATCTCTTGAGGCAGCGCCTATCTGTTGTTGACTAAGATTCCTCTTACAAATAATCTGTCTGTGCAGTGTGTGTGTGCGCGTGTGCGCACCCACCCCTTCTTTCCCTTGGCGGTGTACCCATTATGCTTGCTTTTTTGCCCATTTGATTTCTCTGAGAGATAGTTTCATGTCAGTCAGTACATTTCATTCTGTTTCATTCCTTCGGGAGCCCCTGCCTGGTGGTCCACCGTATGATGATCGCTGTGCTGAAGCAGCCCCCATCACACGTGTTTTGGTGGTTAAGATCATTTTAAAAAGTTCTAGAGCACTTGTCCTGGTTGCCTGTGAGTGAGTGGAGATCCACTCCGAGATGGACTGAAATAACTCAGTAGACTCCTGAACCTACACTTTGGCTGTGTTTCTCTTGCTGTCATTGTATTTTTATCACAGACGACAGAAGAAGGTGGCTCAGCTGTGTGCCTGAGTGTGTTTGCACGCGGGGGTGGGTGTGTGAACGTGTGCTCCCACGCTGGTAGGTGTGCATTATGTTGGGTGCCAGATGTGCGCTTGAAAAGCCCTGAATGAGTGCTTTTATTTTTAAAAATGCAATATGGAATTTAAAATGCTCTGAGGGTGGGAAGATGGTGTTATTTAAAGCAAACTTGGGGAAGAATCCTTCTGTGAAGCGAGGAGCTCTGCATTTCCTTAAAGAAAACACGGCTTCATTGAGGCACAGTCTGCATACAGTTAAGTGCTGCCATCTAAAGCGTATGACTTGGCCAAATGCGCACATTCGTGTGACTGCTGCCGTGGTTTGTGCCTCCTGAGTATCAGCCAAGCCCCCGCGCTTGCTACGTAGGCCCTGCCCAGCGCGGTACCTTTGTGCTGCAGGGAAAGGCGCTCGAGAAAGAAACAGCCCCCCCTGCTGTCAGCGTGGAGCCCCGAAAACATTTGCGTGCGTGCTTACCTGCGTCCGGTACCCTCTGCCCTTTCGTCAGTCTGCCGGTGAGCGGCAGCTTCCTCCTCGGCAGAAGGCCTTCCATTAAATGAGGTGCTACCGGCACAAGCAGCGCTGTACGCTGCAGGGCTTCCCCAGGCAGAAGCCGGAGCGTGCTTGCAGTCTGAATGTCTCCCGTGCTGTCCCGTTGTGTCTTTCACGTCACATTGCATAAAGGCATGTGACATCTGATACACACAGGTTTGGATTCAACTGGAGACACATGGCAAGGCATGGGGCGTGGCATCAGCACGCCCTGAACCACCCCCGCCCACACACACAGTGTCCCATTGTCACCTTTCTCATGGAGGGAGCCCTGGGGCCTGGAGTTGCCCCATGTGTGGGAGAGTGGCCTCCAGCAAAGAGGGAGCAAGATGTAGGTAGTGGATCTTCCTCTCCGGGTATAAAAAAAATCCCTGTGTCTTCTCTCTTTGTGGTTCCCCTCCACTTCCTCGGTCAGTCCCCACCCTCCTCCAAGTAACAAAGTAAAAGAGACAGATATGCAGTGGTCTGGGATCTAATTGTTGGTACAAGGCCCACACGACTCTCTTTCCCTTTTGCTCCTTTCTGGATCTCTCTTCTCCTGATGTCTTCTTGCCTCCAGCCTCCCTTCGGCCTTCATACTTGAGGTCAGCTGCAAAGGGAAGTGAAACTCATGCTGGGATTGTGACCAGTGGGCTTCTAAGGTTTGCTTAGAAGTCTCGGGTGAAAGTTGAGCCTGTGGTTAGTTAGGAGGAAACGACTTTACTTTTCAATTTCTGATCTCCTTTCCTTTGACCCTGGTACCTCCCAAAACAGGCATGTGACACCTGTGGATCTTTGGGGACTGGCAATTTGTATAACTGACTGCCCAGTAATAGTGGCATCCTTCTACCTTTGCTAATCTGGTTGGCAGAGCTCTCCCGGGGCAGGTGTGCCGTGCCGGAAGGCCTGTCCCACAGAGTCGGGAGCTGAGGGTACACATTTGGGCTCCGCCGCACGCCTCTAAGCTGCCCTGCTGTGGGATACATTCCAAGAGATGCAGTGTGCGCGACAGTCCCTGGAGCCGTGCGGCCAGCCTGCCTCGCTGGTGCACTGTGGCTCTAGTGCCTACTGTCTTGCTCTGTGTGCAGCCCTCAAGCAGCTCTGGGTAGCCTAGAAAAGTGACTGATAAGGTCACAAACTCATAACATGATTCCACGAATTTTAGCAGATGTTG
The DNA here is from genome assembly GCA_004027165.1 of Ctenomys sociabilis. NCBI lineage: Eukaryota > Metazoa > Chordata > Mammalia > Rodentia > Ctenomyidae > Ctenomys > Ctenomys sociabilis. The sequence goes on along the minus strand of PVKA01004131.1, from coordinate 5,319 downwards.
CATAACTCTCTTGTGCAGTGCTGGATGGTGAGCTGCATGGGTGACAATGGGACACTGTGTGTGTGTGGGCGGGTGGTTCCGGGCAGTGCTGATGCCACGCCCCGTACCTGCCATGTGTCTCCAGTTGAATCCAAACCTGTGTGTATCAGATGTCACATGCCTTTATGCAATGTGACGTGAAAGACACATCAGTAATATATTCCAGCCTACCTGCGTGTATGTGCCTGTAAAGACAGACGTTTATTGTCCTTAGGCAGATGTGCATGTTTTCTTATTTAGTTATTGCACTTGGGCTTATAGTGTTATTTCATAAAGTGATTTAGTAAGTTAAAATAATTTTGTTACTTTGCTATATAGCCTATGTGGCTCTAGACCATTCCTATTCACTCAGCGTGGCCCAGACAAGTGCAAGGGAGTCAGCTCTCGTTGGGGCGTTTGGAGGGGTGAATGAGGTAACAGACGGGAAGGCCTTTGAAAATAGGAAGGCAGCACCCAGAAGAGGCCCTGTGTGAGCCGTCGTTGCTGTCCACAGATTAGCTTTCTGAGTGTCTCCTTCAGGCTCTTTCTCCGTGGCTTCAATCCTGGTTACTCAGCGGAGCGCTCATCAGGCCTGTGGGGTGCAGCGGTGTTGTGCCTCGCTCTGCCCTATTGAGGTCTGGCGGGAAGCCTGTGGCATGTGCCAAGGAGACCAGCCCACCAGAGGTGACCACGCTCCCTGGGACAGGCCCTGTGAGAAGACTCCGTGGGCCAGTTGTGGGGGGGGGCGCTGGTGGGGGCTGGGTCTGACGGCCACTCCAGTGGAGTCCTCTTCCTATATGTCTGGGCAGATCTTGTGGTGCCTGCTGGCTGCAAAGCTCTGTGTTCCTCTGTTTTCTCGTCTGAAAGGTAGAGACTTTTGCCAGCCCCATAGGAGGTGAACCGAGGCAGGTGTGCCCTGTGTTCTCCTAGGCTGGGTACAAGCCTCATACCTTGGTCCCTTATTTGACCTTCACAAGAAGAACACTGTAAATTTGGCAGATGTCCTAGAATGACATGTAATAATTAGCAATTTGGAGCATGCTTATTTTTTTGTTAGAGGAGACTTGTTATAGTAGAAAAACCATTGGATTACAGAGCAAAAAGGCTTAATGACTTGGCCTTTTAGTGGTAACAGGGCCAGCAATGACTATTTGTGCCAGGCATGTGCTAAGTATTTTATGAGGATGATATCAGGGACCCCCACAACAGCCCAAGCAACACCTCTTGATACTAGTTCCACATCACTGACAGGCACAGAGGGTAGCTGCTAGCCTTAGGCCACCTAGCCAGGTAGCTCACGCTGAACCAGACTCCAGGTGCTTTGCGTTACATCTGATGGGGGTTCCTTGGCGGCCCATTTCTCTGATGAAGCTGTGGCATGTGGAGTCAGTAATTCTCAGCAGGTAAAGGATAAACTCTGCATTCATCCCTGGTCTGACCCTGGAGGCTGTGTTTGTTTGCCCCCCTGGTTGGCAGCCCTCACTGGAGGGACAGCCACAGGCACTGTAGCTTGAGAGAGGGTTGTAGTCAAAGAAGACGGAAACGGTTGCTGGGAAGACTCATGGAAAGGTGTGAGGCCTGAAAAGTCTTGTGAATGGAGCTGCATCGGGGACAACTGGAGGGAGCTGGAGTCCAGGGTCCCTGCGGAGCCAACCCTGAGAATATCCAGGAAGTGGCGGTCAGCCTGTGGGTAGTGCCAGCTGCCTGGTGCTAATGTCAGGGCCAAGTCACAGTGCTTCCCGAGGCGAGGCACCCACGCCGCTGAACTGTGGGCTAAGTAAATTTGTGCTAAACGAGTTTGGCTGTGAACTGTGCTGCTCACTACCACCTTCTCTGCTTGGCAGCCCTGTCACCCTGGGTGGGTTCTCAGAGCCTCTGCGCTGGGCTGGCTGGGGCTTGGCCAACGTCTGTGGCCATCTGCTCGGGCTGCGGAGCTCTTTGTTGTTCTTGGCATGTGTAATGGCTTAATTTCTATTTTTCTGTTGGAAAATGCTGTTCACTGGCATTGAAGCAGCCGTGGGTGCTCAAATGGTTTCTGATTGCTATCTTGAATGTTAATATCCTAATACATTTTATTGTCAGTGACCTGTCCTCCCCTCCACGAGTTCTCTCACTTCTCTTTCGCAGAGATAGGCTCACTGCCTGCCCTCCCAGCTCATTCCTTTGCTCCCTCCCTCCCTGCCTTTCACAGATAGCATTGTGTTTGGCCCACAAAGCCCACAGTCCGTGGGAAATCTTTGACTTGGAGGATATGAGAAAGTGTTTCATTTTGCCGGAGGGGTTAGGAGGGATGATCTAATCTCTAAAAGGCATACATTATTTAAATTCTGAGCTCTGGGGCAAGTGGGCCCTGATATTTTTGAACTTTGTCAAGGGACTGGATTCTGGTTTAGTATTCTCTAGCAGGGCCAATGCTTGGTTTTCCTGTTTGTAATTCAGGGCAGGTGCTGGTTATACTTTGGGTGGGGCCAGTGCTCGTGGTGAGTTCTGGGGAACATTTTCTTTAGTTGTAAACTTTAAATCATGGACTCTCAGGACAAAAAGGAGTGAGAGAAGTCGTCTTGAGGAATCACCAGTTTGTTATTAGCTTCCCCATCTGGACCATAGATGAGGGTGACAGTTCCTGTGAAGGAACCTGGGGGACAGTGCCTATCTTACTGTGCACCTCTGCTTCCTGTATCAGTGGCCTCACCCACCAAGCGTGGGAGACCTCTTCAGATGAAAACAAAATTGGGGGAAAACCATAAGCACTCTCAAGCATTACAGACAAAACGTGGCAGTGCTGTGGTGCTCCTGTGTGGCTTTGTAACCATGTATCCTGTAACCCAGGATACATGGGTTGTACGTGGTGTGAGGTGCTGGTGGAGAGGGTGCTGGACAGTATCCATTCAAGGTGTGCTTCTTTGCCTTTGGGACCCTTGTGTGGCATTCATGGTATAGCCGCTGTGACCTCCCCTCCCCCTCTGTCAGGTGCCACAGAGTGTAGATTGTGCACCTGCCTTCCTCCCTGGAGATGTGAGTGGAGGGGTGAGGGGCCCACGAGAGGTCCCAGGCATCCCTGACAGGGAGCCTCTTCTTATATGCACAAAGGAGACCTGGGCATCTCCTAATCAGAAGACAGTGAGCTAAGTATGCAAATATGGCTATCACACCTCCTGTCTAACAGGGTTATAGTTCAGTCCAAGCCATAATGAGGCCAGGCCTGGAGTCCCTGAGAACACAGGATTCTGACTGGGTGTATCTGGAAAGGCTTCAGAGAGAAATGATTGCCCTTGCCCTTGAAGGTGAGGAGGTGTCCGCAAGACTGTCCAAAGTGTTATTTGCTCAATGGTTGTCTGCTCTTTTCTGGGGATGACGGAACAAAACAAGAGAGGAGGGTGGTGGTTCCTGCCCTCAGGGAAAGCATAGCTCGCTGGGGAGAAAGCCTGGCGCCTAGGAGGTCTATGGGGACAGATGGATTGTAGAGGCAGGAGAGCCTCAGGGGGGATCCAGGGTTTCCAGAGTTGCTGCTCTCTCTTTAGAGAACATGGTTTCTATGAGAAACCTTCCCGAGACATCTTCACTTTCAGAGGCTCAGTCCTCAGGTATTCTCTCCTCCTGTGTGATTTCCTCAGGCTGGTTCTGTACAGCAAAGCTAGTTGGCTGGGTCGGGAGGAGGTTGTGCTGGGTGGAGGTTGGTGGACCCAGCTAACTGTATTAGCTCTCTCTCTCTGAACAATCCAGATAGAATTTGGGGACCGCTGACCATGGGCATCCCCAGTCTTGCATGAGCACCATGCACTTGGTGAGCCTTTGTCTTCGACACTTCTGTGTGAATTGCCTGGTCTTTTGGGGAAAGACTTCCCAGACTGCTTTTCTGTGCCTCTGGTTCCTGGGATACACCAGTTGCTCTCTGTATTAACCTGGGTTCAGAACTATTCTGTTTTTTTTTGTTGTTGTTGTTTGTTTGTTTTTCCTCCCTAATGAGGTTGCAAAAACTGTGAGAGCAGGAATAGTATCATGCACTTCTCTTATTTCATCCAGGAGCAGGGTGTCTAGGATAAGGAATAAAAGTTTGTCTTGTCTTCGCATTGAGTCTCAGTATTGCCAACTACCTGGAACTTGGAGCACAGTGGGATGACATGGGTTTTGTTTTAAACCTGAGCACTACTGACATGTTTGACTGGAGGATTCCTTATTGGGGAAAACTGTGCTGTAGGACTGTTAGCACCTGCCTGGCCTTTTCCTTTCGGGCGCTTGTCACAGCACTGTCCCGCAGTCACAACAGTAGCGAGCATCCAGGTGACCACCAGGAATCCCCGTAGGGGCAGAGCCCCAGTTGTGCACCACTGGGGCGGTGCTGTGTTTTGCGTCAGCGTCAGACCTCGAGGGTTGCATGTGGGACACAGCAGGCATTCTGTCTGAAGATTCTTCCGCAGTCCTGATTTACCTGCGGCCTGGCACGTTGTGGGCTGAGGCACAGCTTGGAGCTGGGTTTGAACAGTCTGGGGTGGAGGTGTTGGAGAGCTCTCAGGTTACCCACACACTGCACTAACAGGATCCCTTGTGATTTTCTTAATTGCAGATTGATCTGGAGCCAGAAGGAAAAGTGTACGTGATCATCGACCTCTCAGGGTCCTCAGGTGAAGGTAGGAGAGCATGACCTTGCGTCCCTGTGTTTTTCTTTTGACCCTTTGTCTTCTAGGTCGCTCCTTCTCTTGGCTGGGATGCATCACAACGACATTTAATTAATTGGCATTCTTTGAAAGAAGGTTATTTTGAAGATGCCATGCCTGTGTACCAGAAGGGACCAGCCATCTGTTCACCCGTGGAACAGGGAAAATTTCTGACTTCCCAGGCAAGGCCAATAAAGCAGGAATTTCTGCACACTGCGTGTGGGGCAGACGTTGGTGGAGGGGCAGCTTCTCCCAGGAGGCCGTGTGGGGTTTGCTGTGAGGAGGAAGTAAAACCAGTTGGTCTAACAGTATTTGGGAATGAAAAAAGAAAGTGTCCATCTTCAAAATCTTGCTTCTTTAGAGCACTTAAAGATTGTCTTACCAGTTCTAGACACAGCCAACTCCCTGCTCTTAAAGAAAAATAATGGGATGAAGGGGTTTCTGTTCCCCACTCACTGCTTTGATAGCATGTGGATTTTCTAGGATAGTTGGATTTTCCTTCTCTCTTCTTTTTGATTTTTTTCTTTGCTTACTCAGAACCTGTTCAGAGTTTATGTTGGGAGGTAAGGACTGAGCCATCAGAGTGCGTGGGAAGGCTAGAAAATAAAACCTTGTTGAGACAGAAAGGAAAAAAAAAAAAGCAGGG
>PVKA01004130.1:83165-102375 GCA_004027165.1 Ctenomys sociabilis | reverse complement strand
GTAAATGGATATGGTCAACAATTTCTTTGAATAACTCCCTATGGTTGCAGAATGCTGGACTGTGTTGGATTGTGGTGTCGAGTTCAAGCACCTAAGGTAGTTGAATGTCAATGGAGTGCCCACTTTTGACAGGTGTAGACAAAGGAAGGGTTGTAGAAAGAAAAAATCATGATGTGTGTGTATAGACAGTACAGTTGGGTTAGATAATGCTGTGCTTCTACATAATTCTATGAGAGGCAAGATCTGCACTAATGGTGGTTGGACAGGATATTATGTCGGCTTTTAGTGCTATGGTCATCCACTAGGTAAATAATTATTGAATCTTTGATATAATTCAGCTATAAAAAACCTGTAAATGTAGTATCATGTATGCACCTTGTACAATACCAAAACGTATGAAAACAGTTTGCAATGTATTAATTCACCGACTCTGTATGGTTACGGTGTTTTGAAACTGTCTGATTGACATTTGTATTTCAATAAAATAAAAATAAATGGAAAAAAAAAAGTAAAAAAAAAAAAGAATACAGACCAAGAGACTCTGACTCAAAGCATTAATATTAATTATTGCTGCAAATCTTTCCTTCCCTCTATCAAAAATGCAGACATACAAACTAGTGAGAGAAAAAAAAAAAAAAAAAACACTTCCTAGGTAGGGTCTCTGGCCCCTTCCACCTGGGAAAAGCTATAGAAGTCAGAGACAGGGCAGGCCAAATATCTTGGCATATTAAAGCACCTGCAAACAGGCACAGTGGGTTGAGGTTCAATCTCTTGGCCTACTGTGCCAGCCCTGCCTCTGGGGTGTGCTAAAACAGCAATTGAGACTGGGTGTGGTGGCACGTGCCTGTAATCCCAGCTCTTGGAAGGCTGTAAACAAGTGAATCACAATGAGTCCCATCTAGTAGAAAGACATTGAACACCCTGTAGACACCTCCCTAAAAATAAATAAATAAATAGGGCTGGGGAGACAGCTCAGTGGAATAAGTGCTTCCTTGGCAAGCGAAAGGGCCTGAGTTCAATCCCCGGTTCCACCAATAAATAAATAAATATAGTAATACAAAGTCAGAGACTACCAGCTTAGCAGAGTCCCTTAAACAATGAAGGTGCTGTGAGTCTCTTCAGAGAAAAATGAGACATTAAGGTAGGGCGTGGCTAAAACTGGCTGGGAAAGGAGGCATAAAAAGAACAAGCTACACAAATTGATAACAGTTCCCAAAGCCCTGTGTGGCAACTTCGCCCAAGAATTGCTGCAGGTTTGTTTTGTTGGATTGTTTGCTTTGGTTTTTTGTCTCTTTGAGACAGGGTCTCACTATGCAGCTCAGGTTGGCCTTGAGCTCACTTTGCATCCCAGGCTGGTCTCAAGCTCACAACGATCCTCCTGCCTCAGTCTCATGAGAGCTGGGGATACAGAGGTACACCACCACTCCTGGCTCGGTGCACATTAATGACAGGACAGGCAGGCCTAAGGTCAGCCTGAGTGACACCCCGAGCTTTGCCACTGTGCTCTGCCTTGCATGTGGCCTCCCTCACACTGCAGGATGTAGTTCTTCTCCTGCTTTATCTTGCCCCAAAGTTGCTCTGTGTGACCTGTTTTAATAAAACTTTTCAATTAAAACTTTCAAATTAAGCAATTTGGGTTCTTAAAAATCTTCTCTATTTTTTAATTAGTTTTATTGAGAAACAAATATCAATGAGACAGTTTCAAAACTGATTAATAGGAGCCGGGCATGGTGGTGCATGCCTATAATCCCAGCACTCAGGAGGCTGAGGCAGGAGGATTGTTTTGAGTTCAAGACCAGCCTGAGCTACAAAGTGAGCTTAAGGCCAGCCTGAACTGCATAGTGAGACCCTGTCTCAAAAAAACAAAACAAAACAAAACAAAAAGTCAAAACTGATTAATAGGACAGTTTCAATAATTAACACATTGTACATTGTTATTCTTAGTGGTTATTCATAATATAAGATGCAAACATGATATCCTGTCCAAACACTATTAGTACAAATCTTTCTTCTCATTGAATTAGAAGAAAGTAGCTTTATATCTATCCTATTTTGTATATACAGATACAATAACAAATGAATTCATCACAGGAAATATATGTATGCCAACTTGATCCTTTTGAAGCACATGTGTATAAAGTACATAAAAGTGAAAATACACCTCAATAAGACAAGTGCTCATCTAATGACTACCTAGATTAGAGCAGGTACCATTCATCCTGGCACCCATCCCCATTCCCTGTTGGCCCCTTTTGTCTCCTGCTCAGTCAGCTCCCTCTCTACCACAATAGATCTTCCCTAATTCTACATTAGGGAATTCTACATTCTAAATTAGAGAGCACACTTTTTTTTTTTTTTAATCAGAATGACTTCACTTACCAGCTTGGCTCAGTGGTATGCAAATGAATCCTGTTCATGTTTTTTGCTATACAACATCCAATCTTCTGAATACTCCACATCTATTAACCCCTCTACTGATATTAGGAACTTTCTTTCTTTTTTTTTTTTTTTTTTGCCAGAACCGAGGATTGAACTCAGGCCCTTGTGCTTACCAAGGAAACACTTATTCCACTGAGCCATCTCCCTGGCCTCACCAGGAACTTTCTTGAATGTGTTTCTTGGTGCACTTAGTGACACAGTTTACTGTCTCTCTAGCTTTTATATAATATCAAACTGTTTTCTAGACTATACCAGTTGCATTTTCTCCAACTGCATGTTATTAATACTTAGCTTTAGTCTTATTAATACTTTAGTTTTAGTATTTTTTTTAACTTTAGCATTGTAAGTGCTTATTTAAAGTGTATGTTATAATTCTAATGAGAATTAATGCATTGGAGATGTTGTCAATCTCTTCTTACAAGTTTTTAAGGTTTGTCACACATACATCTATTCTAGATAGAAGTTTTATGTCAATAATATGTGTCACTCATACTGCCTGCTATTCTGTGATTTGCCTATTAATGGTGTCTTCTATTAAAAGTTATTAATTAAACATTTTACCTGAGACTTTAATAGCATCTAGAAAAACTAAGAATGCATATATGCTTTGACCCCACAATACTACTATATTAAAAAATATAAAAATATATATACAAGTATCTATACCACTATTTATAGCAACCAAAATCTGGGGGAAAACACTCAGAAATAGAGAATGAGTTGAATAAATTATAGTCCAAACACTATATTCATCAGTCTAAAAAAATACGATACTTGTATATACTACCACGCTGCTAAGAGAGAAAAGGCCCCAATGGGACCCTTCTGCTGGCTGGGCCCCAGCTTCTCACCCCAGACTCATGAATGCTCTCCTATCATCCATGCATCTTCTAAACAACCCACGACTGAACACATGAGGCTTTGAGAGGAAATTATGGCTCTGAATCATAACACTGCCCAAACAGTCTAGCAAAAATTATTTAACATTATCTTTTATTGTTCTCACATGCTGCATTTGTACAAATTAGGTAGCTATTTATGCATGTGATGATTTCAGACTATGTATTATTTTATTGATAGATTCATCTTCTCCTTTTTCTGATATTATATTTCTTTTTTTAAGATTTATTTATTTATTTATTTATTTTGTACTTGGTCTCACTATGCAGCTTGGACTCATCATGATCCTCCTGTCAGAGCCTCCCAGCGCTGAGATCACAGGCATGTGCCACCATGCTGTGTTTCAGTAGTCAGGGTGGCATCAGAACAGCATGGCATGTGGTATCAGGGATCAAACCCAGGTCTTTGCAGTTGCCAGGCAGGCACATAGACCACCAAGCTATCTTCCCAGCCCTACACTATTTCAACTATGAAAGATTTTTTCTTTTTGTCCTTTTTAAAAAATTTGTTTTAAAGAGGAAAAAACAAATAACAAGAACAAAGACAAAGACCAAAACAAAGCAACATAAAGCAATAAAAATGGTACAGAATTTCAAAACAAGAATAGGAAATTAGCAATGACAATTACATTACATATTGCTACCACCAAATTTATTGTTCAGATCACCAGATATAGCCAAGCAAGATGGATCAAGCAACTAAATATTGGGGCCAGTGAGATAGTTCCGCAGACTAAAGCACCTGCTTAGGCAAGTAAGTCCAGGGAGCACAGTTAAATCCCTAGCACCACATGCCACATCAGCCCCACCCCCAAGGTAGGCTGAGCCAGCCAGAGTCCAGGAGTGGTGGCACATGCCTATAATCCCAGTGCTGGAAAGGATGAAAGCAGGAGGATCACTATGAGTCCGAGCTGCGTAGTGAGAACCTGAAACAATTAAACACATTTCAAAAGATAGGGGAAAATGCCGGGGAAGATAGCTCAGTAGAATAAGCACCTGGCTGGTAAGTGCAAGTTCCTGAGTTCAATCCCAGGCATCTCACATACACAGCACACACACACACACACACACACACACACACACACACACACACACACACACCAATTAAATATTAACTCTTACTTTCACTAAATCTTGAATTTTTTTCCTTAACTTTATATGTTTGTAACTCTTAATACCTGAGAAATACAATTGTCCTATCTGACTTTCAAGAATAACCTGGTTATTCTTGGGCTTTTGCAATTCCATCAGCTTTTCAGTTTCCACCTCAAACCCTATTGGAACCTTGTTTAGAATTACAAGTACTATATCCTTATCTACTACCTGTGAATTTAATTTGTTGGTTTTTTTTTTTTTTCTTCAGTGTCACATTCATTGTTCTTTCACTTCCTGTTGTGGTGGTTCTTGGTCACTGAGGTTTCTAGTTAATAAGTCATTTATTTTCATTGCATAATCTTTTCTCTATTTTCTTCAGGGTTACATTCTTTTATTATTTTTAAGAATTACTCTAAGCATTGAATCATGCCATTTAATTTTTAACAGTTAATGAGAGATAGCTCAGTAGAATAAGCACTTCTGTGGCAAGCGCAAGGGTCTGAGTTCAATCCCCAGTTCTGCCAAAAAAATAGTTAATTGGCATTTTTAACCTCTTTCTTAATGTAAGGCTTGTAGAATTATTTGCACACTTCCTACTTAGACACTGTAGTTTGGGGGTATTTTAATGATGTTTATTTAAAATTATTTGTTTTTGTTTCCCTCAGATTCACTCTTTGTTCTCTTCATTTCTTGTGTTTCTCCAATCTAGAAACCATAAGAATTCCTCTACTTCCTTATAAAAGAATGAAAATGACAAATTCTTTATAATCTTATTATCTTAGAAATTTTTACGTCTTCAATCTTGTAAGACATTTTCATGAGTATAGGTATTTTTTTAGTATAGATACCTCAGGAATTAATTTCAAAACTTTGGAAATATATCTCAATTGTCTTTTGCTGTGAAGAAGCCAATTCAGTCAAATTCTTATTCCACTGAAAGAGATAGTCTATTTTTCTCCAAGGGTTATTAAATTTTTTTGCATTATGTATTCACCAATCTCCTTACATTATGACAGTTGTATTTCTTTCAATTTTTCCTCGTCTTGTCTTATGTAGCTTCATGAATCTGAGTCCATAATTTTTAGTCATTTTGGAAAATTCTAGACCATTATCTTTTAAAATATTGATTCTGCTGCTTTTGATCTCTTCTGTTATTCTAACAATCCAATTGTGTTAGACTTTCTATTTGTATTGTTCTGCTAAATATATTCTCTACTATGTTTTCCATCTTTCTGTTTCTCAATTATTCATTTTGAACTTCTGTATTGATATACAATACAATCTATTACTTATTTTTTTCATTAGTGTCTAATAAGCTGTTAATCTACCCAGCTTTTGAATTCTTAATTTATCTTGTTTAACATGTAATAATACATATGTTACAGATTTTCAAAACAAGAAAAGCTGATTAACAGTGATTGACATGTTATTTATTTGTATCATCAAATCTATTGCTCAAATTAACGTAGTTACATAAGATGGAACAAACGATTGAATATTACCACATGCTCTCAAGAAATTTCAAATTTTTGTTCTTCAGTCTAATTTTCTTTTGTTTCCTTTTTTAAAAATTTTACTTTTAGTCCTAGCGCAGCTCAGCATATGAGTGAGAGTCCCCAGGCCCGCCACGAAAGAGAGACAGTTCCCAGAAGTCCCAGATCCCTCCTCGCAGCCCAAGATCCAGCGCAGCTCAGCCTGTGAATGAGAGCCCCAGAGGTCAGTGCTATACAAAATGACAGAGAAAGTGCTATACAAAATGACAGAGAAAGTGCTATACAAAATGACACAGAAAGAGCAAAATGCAATCTAAGGCCTTGAGCGCACGAAGTAAAAATGCAAAGGACACTAGCTCAGCTGAAATGATTGAATTCACAGATACAGAAGCAAAGGAACAACACCAGAAAGGTATAGAGGAACTGAAACGAGAAGTAATTCCTGAAATAAAAAAAAGAAATATATGAATACATAGCAGCTGAAATAAAGAATCAAATGCAGAAATATCAGAGGGAAAAGCAATTCTCACACAGAACAAGTGCAGAGAGAATTATTCCACCTGAAATGTGTGAATTAACAGCATCTGAAGCAAAGAGACAATAGCAGAAAGGTCATGAGGAACTCAAAGCAGAAATAATTTCTGAAATCAAAAAAGAATTCTTTGAAAAAAAGAATCCTTTGAAACCATAGCATCTGAAATACAGAAACAAGTCTGGAAATATACAGAGGAAACCCAGCTTGGAAGAAACTCTACAGAAAAAGAATTAATAACTGACTCTAAAGAAGACATGGATAAAAAAATAGAAGAGATTGGAAATATGATGGATTCCTTGAATGAGCAATACAGAAAAGAAGCAGAATGCATGAAACAGAGTCAAAGAGATATAGAAGAAATAAAAATATCAATCACAAGTCTACAAAACCGTTTGAGTGAAAGCAAAGACAGTTTCAGATCTTCAAGACGCTGGTGCAGCTAGTGAAAAGTTGAGAAAGGATCTCTTAAAAACAATGAGGATGCAGGAAAAAATAATCCATCTCCTACAAGATGACACCAGGATAAGCAATGTGAGATTAATTGGTATCAATGAGAATGAAGGAGTCAATACAAATGACATAAAAAGAATCTGGGGAGAAGTAATCGCAGAAAACTTCCCAAATATGAGGAAACAATCCAACATTCAGGTAACCAAAGCATACAGAACCCCAAATAACTTCAACCATACTAAAAACACACCAAGACATATAATAGTCAAGATCCCAGAAATCCAACGCAAAAATAATATATTGAAAGCTGCTAGAGAGAAGAAATAGATCACATTCAAAGGAAAACCCATCAGAATTACAGCCAACTTCTCTACACAAACCATAAAGGCAAGAAGCAGAGTTCTTCAACCCTGTATGAAAACAAATTTCAGCCCAGACTACTATACAGTGCAAAACTCTCTTTCAAGTTCGATGGAGAAGTGAAATACCTCCACCACAAAGAACAACTCAGAATTTCATGATGACAAAGCCATCCCTACACAGGCTGCTGAAAGATGTTCTAGAGAGAGAACACAATGACCAGAACTCCACGAATGAGAATAGAAGGAACACACAAAACAGGACAGACAAACACAGGATACAAAGGCACAAACAACAGCAGGTAAATATCATGACGAACAAAAGTCAGCACATTTCAACTATAACCATCAATGTAAATGGATTCAATTCACCAATTAAGAGAAATAGACTGGCACAGTGGATTAGGAAATAAAAATCCAACAATATGCTGTATACAAGAAACACACTTAACTCAAAAGGACATTCATAAGCTCAAAGTCAAAGGATGGAAAATAATACTACATGCCCCAGCACCTCAGGAAAAAGCAGGAGATGCAATCCTGTTCTCAGACAGTCTCAACTTCAAACCAAGAAGGACCAAACGACACAAAGAAGGTCACTGTAAATTGGTTAGGGGAAAAATTTAAGAGCAAGTGGTAACACTCATACATATCTATGCAGCAAACACAGGAGCACCCAACTATGCAAGAAAAATCTTAATGGACATGAAAAATCTAATATCTAAGACCACAATCTTAACAAAAGAACTTAACACCCCCTTATCTCAAAAAGATAGATCAACCAGACAAAAAAATAACAAGGAAATAGCAGAACTGAGTCAGAGCTTGGAACAAATGGACCTGGAGGACATATACAGAGTATTGCACAGAACCACTGTTGAATAAACAATTTTTTCAGCTGCACATGGTCATTTCCCAAAAGAGACCACATACTAGTCCAGAGGTCATACGTAATTATATGCAAGAAAACAGAAATCATCCCATGCATATTACCTGACCACAGTGCAATGAAACTGGTACTAAATGACAAAAGAACCACTAAATTCATGGAAATTAAACAACACCCTACTCAGCAATCAATAGGTCACAGAGGAAATTAAACAAGAAATTAAAAAATACCTACAATTCAATGAAATTTCAAGCACAACTTAATGGAATTTATGGGATGCGATGAAAACACTTCTTAGAGGGAAAATCATAGCTATAAACTCACACATTAGGAAAACAGAATGGGAACAAATACACAACCTAATGTTGCACCTCTGAAATCTAGAAAAAAAAAGAGCGAATAAAACCCAGAGCGCAAAGACGGGAAGAAATCATAAAGATTAGAGCAGAAATTAATTCAATTGAGATGAAGAAAACAGTGCAAAGAATCCACAAATCAAAAAGTTGGTTCTTTGAAAGACTAAATAAAGTTGATAAGCCTCTAGCCAACCTCATCAAAAAGAGGAAAAAAAAAATTCAAGTACATGGAATAAGGAATGAAAAGGATGAAATCACCACAGACCCAGTGGAAATTCAGAAGATTATAAATAGTCACATTGAGAATCTTTATGCTCACAGAATAGAAGACACAGAAGAAATGGAGAGATTTCTCAAAAAGCACAAATTACCAAAACTGAACCAAGAAGATATAACTCTCAGTAACCCAATAACAGCCAACGAAATATAAAATGTATTAAAAAGCCTACTGACAAAAAAAAAGCCCAGGTCCTGATGGATTCACACCTGAATTCTACAAGAAATCTATAGAAGATATAATTCCCACACTCCTCAAATACTTCAGTGAAATTGAAAAGTTAGCAGTCCACCCAAAATCATTTCTGGAGGCAAGTATTATACTCATTCCAAAACCACGGAAAGACACAACCAAAAAGGAGAACTACAGGCCAATCTTCCTCATGAACATAGATGCAAAAATACTCAACAAAATCCTGGCAAATAGAATACAGCAAATCATCAAGAAGATCATACACCATGACCAGGTAGGATTCATCTGAGGGATACAAAGATGGTTCAATATCCAAAAATCTATAACTGTAATACACTATATTAATAGACTGAAATCTAAAAACCACATGATCATCTCAATTGATGCAGAGAAAGCCTTTGACAAAGTTCAACACTCATTCATGTTCAAGGTCCTACAGAAAATTGGAATAGATGGACTCTGTCTTAGCTTGATAAAAGCCATCTATGACAACCCAAAAGCTAATATAATCCTAAATGGGGAAGAACTGAAATCCTTTACTCTTAAATCAGGTACAAGACAAGGATATTCTCTATCACCCCTCCTATTCAACATAGTCTTGGAATCATTGGCAACAGCCATTGGAAAAGAGGGAAAAATAAAGGGAATAAGAATAGGTAAAGAAGTTAAATTTGTAGATACTTTACTTTGTAGATACTTTACTTGGAAGACCCCAAAAATTCCACCAAGAAACTACTAGAACTGATACAGAAATTCAGGATCATAGCAGGATACAAAGTCAATACTCAAAACTCAATAGCATTCCTCTATACAGATAACAAACACACTGAAAGGGAAACTATAGAAACAATACCTTTCACAATAGCACCGCGGAAAATGAAATACCTTGGGATTCACTTAACCAAGGAAGTCAAAGATCTTTTCACGGAAAATTACAACACCCTAAGAAAAGAGATTATAGAGGAATTCAGAAAATGGAAAGATATTCCATGCTCCTGGATAGGAAGAACCAACATCATGAAGATGGCCATAATCCCAAAATTGCTGTACAGATTTAGTGTAATCCCTATCAAACTGCCACCAACATACCTCCCAGACATAGAGAAATTGTTCCTCAAATTTATTTGGAACCACAAACAACCTAGAATAGCAAAGGCAATCTTGGCCAATAAAGACAAGGCAGGAGGCATCACAGTTTCTGACTTGAAATTACATTACAAAGCCACTGTAATAAAATCAACATGGTATTGACAACAGAATGGACCTGAGGATCAGTGGAATAGATTAGAAGACACAGAAGCATCTACAAACACACTCAGCCATCTGATCTTTGACAAAGAGGCCAAATATACTTACTGGAAGATAGCCTCCTTAACAAATGGTTCTAGAACACTTTCCTTTCTACATACCAAAAACTAAAACTTGACCCAGCTCTATCACCATGCACTAAGTTAAAGTCAAAATGGATTAAAGATCTAAACGTTAAAACAGAAACACTCAATCTCCTGGAAGAGAAAGTAGGAGGAACTCTTGAAGACATAGGGGTAGACAAAGAGTTCATGAACATATATTCACACAGGAAACACTTGAAAGAATCAACAACTGGGATCAGCTCTTCTTGAGGAGTTTCTACACATCCAAAGAAATTGTCAACAGAGTAAAAAGACAACCCACAATTTTGAAAAAATCCTAACTAAAAAGCAATCAGACAAGGGTCTGTTGTCTAGAATATATAAAGAACAAGATATAACAGGGCCCTCAAATTTAAAGACCCAATTCAGAAATGGGCATCTGAGATGAATACACACTTCTCAGAGGACAAAATTAAAGAAGCGAATAAATATATGAAAATATGCTCCACATCGCTAGGCATTCATGGAATGCAAATAAAAACAACACTGAGATACCATCTCACTCCAGAAAGAATGGCTATCATAAGGAAATCAACCAACAACAAATGTTTGAGAGGGTGTGGGGAAAAAGGAACACTTCTCCACTGCTGGTGGGAATGTAGACTGGTACAACCATTGTAGAGCTCAGTGTGGTGACTCCTCAAAAGAGTAGGACTGGAAATCCCATTCAAGCTGGCTATTCCCCTACTGGGAATTTTCCAAGAGGAACTGAAAACATTATATCATAATGATATATGTGTACCTATGTTTATAGCAGCACAATTTGTGATAGCAAAATCTTGGAAACAACCAAGATGCCCATCACATGAGGAATGGTTGAAAAACATGTGGTATTTCTATATACTGGAGTATTATTCAGCTATAAAGAATGATATACTTGAAGCATTTATATTGAAATGGATGCCATATACTCATAAGTGAAATATACCAGACACACATGTGTAAACATCATATAGTCTCCCTAGTATAAGAAGACAAAAGAAGAAATCCATATAGAAATGTTCAACAACAACTAAAGACAATTGAGTCTGATAAATAGGGGAAACCGAACGGCATATGCTGCAGGGTACTAATCAGCTTTTCTTCTGGATGGTTAACAACCTAAGTGCATAGATCAAAATTGGATAAATAGAAGAGCTGCAAAGTCAGCCAACATTTTGGCCCTAGCCTTTCAAGGTCAGCAAAGACTCAGGGCATAGGAGAACCTGTACTGTAACATCATGAAACTCAGTTTTGCCCCAAATTTTCTGATTAAGGAGATTATGGAGCCACAGAGGAAAGAGATTGATAATGTATAGTGTACCTGGGGAGAGTCACATGGAGAGAAAACTTTCTCTCAGGCTCTCATAGAGAGCAAACTGGTCAAGCATTGGCCATGACTCATCCACATGGATGACACAGACAAAGGATCTACAGAATAAGGTGCAGGACTACAAAATAAACCCTGAGGGGACTTCACTGACCTCAACAGAAACAAAAGCTATATCTTTTGGTATATAGTTCCGGATATATCTTGGTCTTAACCATACAGCAGAAAAGTATAATATGAGGTATATAACACGGGGCCATAATAATAAGTTGAGCTGTAAATGGCTATAGTCAACAACTTTAGATAACTCACTATTAATGTGGAATGCTTCACTGTGTTTGATTGTGTCACTGAGTTCAGGCACCTAAATTGGTTTAATGAGAATGGAGTGCTCATATTTGACAGGTCTAAACAGAAAAAAGGGGGGGATACAAAGGAAGAATTATGATGTGTGTGTGTGTGTATAAACAGTACAGTTAGGATAAATATGCCGTGTTTCTGCATAATTCTATGAGAAGCAAGATTTGCATTATTAGTGGTTGGACAAGATATTATGTCGGCCTCTAGTACTATAGGCAACCACTAGGAAAACAACAAGATATAATGTATTAATTATTGAATCGGTGATATAATTCAGGTATAGAAAAATAAGATAAGTAAACAGCTACACTCTCTTAATTCACTGATAAGAGACATCTGCTATAATAATGTCCGTAAGTATAATATCATGTATGCAGCTGTGTACAACACCAAAACTTTATGAAAACAGTTTACAATGTATTAATTTATTGAATGTTTCTTGTTATTTTGTCTTGAAACTATCTCGTTGCTATTTGTACTTCAATAAAATAAAATAAGTAAAAAAATAAAAATTTTACTTTAAGTAGAGTATGGTAATAATTGACATGACATTAGAAATGGTACACATCCAGAAGAACAAAATGACAGTTATTTGAAGCATGGTTTTGGTATTACACTTCACTATCCTCAACGTAGTTGCTTAGTTCACAGATATCAACATAGAGAGTTAGTCAGCATCAGAATTCTACCCACTAAATGCTATTTTCAAAAACCTGATGGAAATTCTTAGGACTATTGCCTTATGCAACTTGTACATATACATGTATGGTTTGTCCCTACCTTATTTCCTAACTTTTCTCATTTCTCAACAAAGAGAAAGAATTCTTAATTTTAGATAATGTACTGTTTGGCCTAGAATTACCATTTGGGGTTTTACCACCCAAAAGTTTGCCATTTCCTTTTATACCTGACATTTATTTCTCAGGGGTTTTAATCCTGTCCTTTATTTATTTGAATATAGTAAGCAAATGTATTTATGTTTATTACACAGTAACTCAAAAATCTGAAGTTCTCATGAATATACTCAGACTGTCTTACACCATTCTCCAGTGTTTGTGCTTATGTACAACAAATCATGTCTTTTTTAAGAGGTAGAAATAACTTCTGTGATACTGTTTTTGTGAAAGTTTGACAGTAAGGAACTGTATCACTGGAATCAGAACCTCTTTGTGAAGGGTCCATTCCTTAGGTATCTCTCCTGTGTTAGAAAGTCTTGTTTTGTGTGTGTCCCAAGATTTTGCCTTCTCTATTGATTAAGAATGAGATATTGGTTTCCATTTGTCACTGTCCTCCATCCTTTGGTATAGGGTATTGGTAAGGTTATTAACCAAGCACCTCCTGATGTTATTACCAAAGGGAGAACATGTGGTTAAGGCAGATATGGTATCCTATTTACAGTAGTACTATTAGCAATACTAATACCAGCTAGTCAAATTTATAAACTGAAAAACTCTTGCATCTAATGGGTTGTACTTGAGAACATAGGAGCAAGCATTATAACTATATAACAAAGCAAATGGTATATTTGGAATTTGTGGTTAAATTAGTTCCCTGAGCCCTATCTAGGCACTTCCCCTTGATGTACCTCGAGTCTTCAGGTCACACTAGCTCACCCACATTACCACTTGCCATCTCCATGCTAGAAGGATCCTCACTGTAGGTCCGGGTCTCAACCTGGGCCCTGATGAGCCAAGCACTGTGCCTCAACTCACCAGGTCTAGTTCTACTGAACTCAACCAGGAAGGCCTGGCACAGAGTCTGGCTACTGGGATCAGTGGCTCCTTCCAGCTATGCCCTGCTGAAGTGGACCATCAGCTGGGCCGAGCTGGCTGCTGAGCTCCAAGACCAAGAAGTAGAAATAATTAAGCAACAGGATACTTTCTTTTTCCAAAGAGGATATCCCTTTGTTCCTGGCAGTTTCAATTAAAGCGTCTGAAAAATGGGTAGCAAACCCTTTAAAACCATTTCACTTCTAATTCACCTAGTTTGTCCTTTTCTATAGAATAAGCCTTTCCACATTTAGTCCAGAACACAAGTGTTTCAAAATCTGTTAGGCCTTGAAAGTTTGTCCCAATGTTTGTCTTAATCTGACAAGGATCCCAAAACTCCTCACCAGCTTTTGATCCCATTAGTAGACACTTTAAGATTTAACAGCTACCTTTAGGGAAAAAAGCTTGAAACAGATTTTTATCATCTCTTGGACGCTGATTATTCACTGTCTTATTAGTTTGCCATTTTTAACTAATTAGACTTTATGTTTTTTAGTTTTTCTATTTATCCTTTGTTGGAAATTTGATTCAAAGTACAGAACTTCACAAATATAGGATTCTTTAAACCAGTTTTTAAGCTCCATAGCTTAATTACTAAAACTAGACTATAGTAAAGCAAGAGGTAACATACCTCAACTTTGATTACCATTTCCCTAATTTTTCCATTAGCAAGACAGAGAATTATCATGAAGTGAGAAAAACACAGAACACAGAAAGAGCTTGTGCTAGAAATCTCATGGTATGCATGTATAGGTCTCATGTTTGCATGTATGTATAAAATGGTGGTGCTATCTCTGAAGAAACAATGGTTACAATAAAATACATTTTTGAGCACCTCTTTGGAAGAGTGGCTGCCAGTTCATAGTTGCTGAAACCAGTAGAAAAGAGAAAACCTTATTGATGCTACTGTGAAATCACCATTGATGGACTTTTTCACTAGAAAGTAGCTTTAAAACAAAAGTGTTAAGTGACACCTTGACAATATGGAAGTATGATACTTATGTCATCTCTTCCTTAGATGGGACATGTATTACTTTTGATAAAAGAGAAGAAACTAACTCACCCAAGTTGTCACATGTCATCTCCATGCCCCGAGGATCTTCACTGTAGGTCTAGGCTTCAGCCTGACCCCTGGTGGGCCTAGCACTATGCCTCAATTCACTGGGCCTAGTTCTACTTCTACTGAACTGAACTAGACTATAACTAGTTTAGAGAAATAAAGCATTTTTTCTCTTTGATAAAAGAGACACCTGTGTAGTAGTGGTGGTAACAAAGCACACATACAAGCAGAGTACATATATGCTTTGTTTTTTGTTTGTTTGTTTGTTTGTTTGTTTGTTTTGACACAGGGTCTTGCCATGCAGTTCTGGCTGGCCTTGAATTCATAGCAAACCTGCTGCTTCATCCTTCCAAGTGCTGGTATTATAGGCCTATGTCACCATGCCTGGCAAAGCCTATATTTAAAATATGAAACAAAACAAAAATGAAACATATCCAATTACTGGCAAACAGAATAACACATTAGTTTTCATTTTTATTATAACTTTAAAAATATGTTCTTAAAGTTGATAAGAATATTTGATAAAGTGTCAGAAAAAAATATTTTTAAAGGTTTCATAAACATACCACCAATTAACTTAAAGAAGACAAAAATATCCACTCTCAATAACAAATCAAAGATAAAACATATCACCAGAAATACCAGGAAGGAATGTAAAAATCCATTATTCACAAGGGTGTTATCTTTTATATCTGGTTCCAGAGCTGTTTTATTGGTGTAAATATCTTAATGATTCACTTGGAAAAGAGTGGAAGCCAAGGGGGAAAGGGTATCTTCCTGCATTGTTCTATGTAGGACATAAAGAGACACTGGGGATAAAAATAGCTGATGAACAAACCAGCATATCCAAAGGCTTTGGAGGTGATATTTGTGTGTATCTTTTGGGGTCTTGCTCATTTCATTGAACACAATGATCTTCAGATCTATCTATTTTTCTCCAAATGACAACTTTTTTTTTCTTTTTATAGCTTAATTATACTCCATTGCATATACATACAGCATTTCCCCCTTATTTTTTAAGAAATAAAAAATTGTGCAAAAATATTAGAAATGATACAGAATTTTACTAAACAAAATGATAGGAATTCAACAATGGTTGTTTTATTGCATAATAACCACCAAACCAACTCTAAAACACTAATGAAAAATATTCTAGAAAAAGATAAAAATGATCACAACTTTAAGAACAATGATAGAAAGGATATCAATCAGAGTAAGCAGCTAAAAATGGTCAGAGGGAAGGAGGATGGAATCTATAGCAGAAAAATAACATGACAAAAATAAGCCAATATATATCAGTAATAACATTCATGTAAATAGAAACATTTCACCAGTCAAAGCAGACCAGCAGGGTGAATCAAGAAACAAAATCAAACAATATCCTATATACAATAAATATATTTATCTCTAAAGCAAACTCCTAGATTGAAAGTCAGAAGATGAAAAACAACACTCCATGTGACGGGAACCCAGAAAAAAAGCAGGAATAGCTATTGTAGTTACAGACAACATGAACAGGTACTGTATACTGTAGTGCAATATATGAGTGTGTGTACATCTGCATGGTAGGCTGACTTTAATCCTTCTTTTAAGGGAGGATCTTTTATTTATTTGTTACAGGGTCTCACTATGTTAGGATTGACAATGCATGTGGTACTGGGGATTGAGCCCTGGTCCTTGAACCTGCCAGGCAGCACTTAGACTGCTGAGCTATCTCACCAGCCCAGATGACTTTAATTCTTTCAGCTATATACCAAGAAAGCCAGATAGCTCAGCTGACTAAAGTGCCTGCTTAGGCAGAGTGCAATGGCTGGGGTTCCATCCAGCTGTGCTATGCTGGCCCTAGCCCTGGAGGCACACTGAGATGGTGACTAAGACTGGGCATGGTGGTGCGAACCTGGAACCTCAGTGCTTGGGAGGCTGAAAACAGGAGAATCACTATGAGTCCAGTCTACATAGTGAGACCCTATAGACCCTGTACTGAATACATTTTTTTCTAAAAAGTTATAATCCAAGAAGCAATATAACTGGACCGAATGACAGTTCTATTTTTAGGTTTTGAAGAACCTCCATGTTGATTTCCACAATGGCTCTATTAATTTAAATCCCTACTAGCAGGGTAGACTTGAGATCTAAATCTTTAAAATTGAGGAAAGAAAAAGTAGAGGAAACACCTGAAGACATAGGCACGACGACTTCTTAAATATAAATCTAAAAGTACAGTAAATAATATCAAGAGTGAACAAATGGAAATATATTGAATTTAAGATGTTTCTGCACAGTGAGGGACACAACAAAAGGAAAAGACAACTTATACAATGGAAGGAAATCTTTGCCAACTAGTCTTCCAACAGAATATTAATATCTAGAATATATAAACACTTTTAAAGCTTAACACCAAAAAACTCAAAGTGCCTATAAATGGGTAAAAGAATTAAATAGGCATTTCTTAAAACTACAAATACAAAGTATATGAAAAAAATGTTTCAACATGTGTAGCTTTTAGGGAAGTACAAGCCAAGAGTGCAATGAGATTGTGTTTTACTCCAATCATAAGTGCTACAATCAAGAATAAAAGCTATTAATGCTGGTGAGGATATGGAAGAAAGTAGGAATCCTTTTTACAGATACCTTTTTTTAAATGAATTTAGTGCAGAGTCTACAGGGTCTCACTACACAGATAGAACTCATAGTGATCCTCCTGTTTTCAGCCACCCAAGTGCTGGGATTACAGGGGTGCGCCACCACGCCCAGTCTCGATCTCCATCTCAGTGTGCCCCAGGGGTGTGGCCAGCATGGCACACCAGGTATCAAGCTCCAGTAGTCGCAAATCACTTTTGAGAATAGACTGTATGTTAGTGAGCACAACAATTTGTGCTTTAGTGTGTCATTGTGCATCTGTATAATTTGTGTATATAAATAAAGGAAGGAGAATAAATTCCACACTGTGGGAAGAGTGGTGGCAGTCAAAATAAGCGACAGAACTCCTTCAGTCAGCATAAGCCTGAACTGGGAACAACAAATAACCGTATAAACAAGTATATCACAAAAGTAGCTTAAGGAGGGTATCAAGTTTCCATGTACTTTAGAATTGAATCTGCAGTGTTTGGAGATTTACAGACGTTAGATAAAACCAGGATTATAATGCATGGTAGAAAATCTACTAGGGTTCAGAAAGATATAAAAAAGATTGACTAAGTAGATGAGCCAGGTTGCTGGCTGAGAAGACAAACTTGTGAGTTCTTTTCAAGTTCATTTGCAGATTTAATCTGTTTCCAATCAAAATCCCAACTGCATTTTCAAATATTTTGAGGAATTATTCCAAAGTTCATCTGGAATAGCTAATAAAAATTTGAAAAATGAGAATAAGGGCATCATTAGATATTGAAATAGTACAAAATTGATCAATGTGAAACAAGTATGAGAACAGATGGACAGATCAATTAACACAGAGTCCATGACCAGGAGACAGGAGCTGTTACAGTCAGTGCATTAACAAAGAATTAAAAATCAGAGAGGAAAAGTAGAGGAACTCAATGAACAAAGCTGAAACCATTTTTTAGCTATTTGTGAAACAACAAATTCAATTACTAACCCATTTTATACAAATGACTTTCAGATGCATTAAGAAATTAGATGTTGAAGTGAAGCTATAAGAAAGAAATATAGTTGAATAGTTTGTTTCTTAAGAAAAATACTCTAAAATGCTTTCAAAAGTATTTCAAATACTTGTATTATGAAATATTATTGCCTTTTTAAAAATAATTTTATTGAGAAACAAATAACAATGACACAGTTTTAAAACCGATTAGTAGGACAGGTTCAATAATTAATTCCTTGCATATTATTGTCTTAGTGGTTATTCATTGTACAAGATGTAGATATGATATCCTGCCCACAAACACTATTAGAACAAATCTTTTTATTCGCTGAATTAAGAGAAAGTAGCTGTATATCTATCCTATTTTGAATATCCAGATACAAAATGATCCTTCATTTGTATCTACATTTTTTGTTTAGTTTTGTCAGAGATGGGTGCTCCATTGCCATTTAAATATTGTAGGTGCATGAATTCAGCAAAATACTCCAATATAGTCCAGTAGTCCATAATACTTGTGGGTTTTCTGTGAGACTGGCGATGTCAGAAGTTGTTGCCTTGGGAGCCGGGCGTGGTGGCGCATGCCTGTAATCCCAGCACTAGGGAGGCTGAGGCAGGAGGATTGTTGTGAGTTCGAGACCAGCCTGAGCTACAAAGTGAGCTTAAGGCCAGCCTGAACTGCGCAGTGAGACCCTGTCTCAAAAAAAGACAAAAAAAA
>PVKA01004130.1:0-74374 GCA_004027165.1 Ctenomys sociabilis | reverse complement strand
AACAGTGAAAGATGATACAAAGAAAAATAATATAAGGCAAATAGGCAATAACAGAACAGCTGGAGTCAACATACATGACATACAAAGACTGCAAAAGTAGTAATAAAAATTTTCCAAGAATAGGAAAGAATCTGACATACAGACAAGTGAGGCACGTAGAACTCCAGCAAGCCATAATCAAAATAAATCTTGACATACAATAATCAAGATTCCAGACATTCAGCAAAAACAAAATATTGAAAGCTGTTAGGAAGGCCGGCCAAATAGCTCACAGATGAAAGCACCTGCAAACAGGCACAGGGGCCAAGGGTTGGATCCCTGGGCCTGATGCGCTGGCCCTGACCCCAGGGTGCACTGAGACAGTGAATGAAACTGGGTGTGGTGGCACTCACATGTAATCCCAGCTTTTGGGATTAAATAGGCAGAACACTATGAGTCCAATCTAGTAATGCGACCCTAAACAGCCTATAGACACTTCCCTAAAATAGAAAAAATAAGAAAGAAAAAGAAAAAAACTGGTAGAAGAAAGAGACCACCTCTAATGGAAAGCCCATCAGAATCACGACAGATTTGGACTGTCATCATGCAGATTATCAAATGAAGAGCTTGGAGTGAGATATTTCTGGTACTGAAAGAGCACAACTTCCAACCCAAACTGATGTACCCAGCAAAACTATCTATCAAATTTAATGGAGAGATAAGATACTGTCATGAGAAAAAATAACTGAAAACATTCATGACAATCAAACCAGCTCTACAGAATAGTGACAAATACTTTATAGATAAATACAATCACAACTTCAAGAACAGTAACAGAAGAGAACTGTCAAGGGGATCAAACAACTAAGGAGGAGAAGAAAAAAGTAAGAATCCTACAAAAGGAAAACAACAACACAAAGATAAGCCAAAACATATCAGTTATAACTATCAATGTAAATGCCCTCAATTCACCAGGCAAAAAGAAGCAGACTGGGAGCATAGATCAAGAAACAAAATCCAACAATATTCTGTGTACAAGAAACAAATTTAACTAAAAGAAATTCATAGACTGAAAGTCAAAGAATGGAAAACAACACTCCATGTGACAGGAGCTCAGAAAAAAAGTAGAGGTAGCTATCTATTCTGGTTGCTCACAATGTCAACTTCAAACCATGAATGATTGAAAGAGACTTTTTAAAAAGGTCCCTATATTCTTGTTAGGGGAAAACTCCATGAGGAAGAGATAATAATTTTAAATATATATGCACCCAATGTAGGAACACCAAACTATATAAGACAAATTTTAGCAGACATGAAAAAATCAAATGATCAATTACATAATTATACTGGGGAAGTTAACAACCCATAGACACAAAAAATATATAACAACTACACAAAAAATCAGCAAAGAAATACCATAACTACACCAAACTTGTTAAGAAATGGACTTACTAGGGCTTTTCATAATATTCTACCAACAGCATCAGAATACAAATTCTTCTAAGCTGCACATGGGATGTTATCCAATAGACCACATACTAGCACATAGAGCATGCTTAAGTAAATGCAAAGAAATGGAAATTTTCCTATGCATATTATCTGACCATAGTACAATGAACCTGTAAATTATTGACAAAACAAATAGTAAAAACTCCATAAGCACATGGAAACTAAATAAAACCCTCCTGAACAATCAATGAGTCACAGATGAAATTACAAAAGAAATTCAATAATATATACAATGTAATGAAAATGCAGATACAACTTACCAAAATCTGTGGGACACAATGAAAGCTGTCTTAAGAGGGAAATTTATAGTGGCAAATTTTCCTATCAGGAAAACAGAGCAACCCAAATGAACAACCTTATGTTGCACCTCAAGCTTCTAGAAATAGAAGAGCAAATCAAGTCCAAAGCCCAAAGAAGGCAGGAAATTATAAAAACCAGAAGAGAAATAAATCCATTGAAGATGAAGAAACAAAACAAAGAATTAATAAGTTGAAGAATTGGTTCTTTAAAAGAATAAAAGTGACAAAATCCTAGACCACCTCATCAAAAAAGGAAATAAAAATCAAATTTATGAAATA
The DNA here is from genome assembly GCA_004027165.1 of Ctenomys sociabilis. NCBI lineage: Eukaryota > Metazoa > Chordata > Mammalia > Rodentia > Ctenomyidae > Ctenomys > Ctenomys sociabilis. Next base: position 72,308 of record PVKA01004130.1, on the reverse strand, counting down.
AGGAGTGCAACAGGTGAGATCACTAAAGACCCTATAGAAATTCAGATCATCAATACCTATTCCAAAATCTTAACTCTCAGGAGCTGGGGCTTCATAGAATAAGCATGTCCCTGGCAAGTGCAAGGGTCTGAGTTCAATCCTCAGTTCTGCAAAAAAAAAAAAAACTCCTAATTCTCACAGAATAAAAAAGCACAGGAAAAATGTATAGATTCCTACATATGTATGAACTACCAAAGCTGAATCAAAAAGATAAAAATGCTGAATAACCCAGTATCAGTCAATGAAATTGAAAATGTACTTAAAAACCTGCCAGAAAAGAAAATCCTGGTCCTAAAAGATTCACAGTTGAATTCTACAATAAAATTTAGAGAAGATCTTATGCTAACTCTTCTCAGACTATTCAATGAAATTGAAAGGCAAGCAATTCTCTCAGACTCATTCCTGGAGGCAAATATTAATGTGAAAACAAATCCAGAGAAAGACCCAACCAAAAAAGGCTGAGTTTGCTAATGAGGACAAATGTAAAAATCCTCACTAAAATACCAGCAAATAGAATGCAGTAAATCATCAAGAAGATTATACGTCATGACCAAGTGAGATTCATCACAGAATGCAAGGATGGTTCAATATACACAAACCCATAATTGTAATATACCATGTCACTAGAGCCAAAGGCAAAACTCACATGATCATCTTGTAATGCAGACAAAGCTTTTTTCAAAGTCCAATACTCATTCAAGGTAAAAAAAAAAAAAAAAAAAAAAAAAAAAAAAAAAAAAAAAAAAAAAAAAAAAAAAAAAAAAAAAACTACAGAAAATCGGAATAGATGGTCTTTACCTCAACATGATAAAAGCCATCTATGACAAAATTACAGCCAACATCACAACATCATACTAAATGGACAAAAACTGAAGGCCTTCACTTTAAAATCAGGAACAAAACAAGCATGCCCACTTCCACCATTCCTGTTCAATAGAGTTCTGGAAACAACAGCCAGAGCCATTATACAAGAGAAAAGATGAAAGGAATAATGACTGGAAAGGAAGAAATTTAATTATAATTATTTGAAGATGATATGGTCCTCTACATTGAAGACCCCAAAATCTCCACTAAGAGACTTGAAGATTTAATAACAAAATTCATTAGCATAGCAGGATACAAAGTCAACACTCAAAAATCAACAGCATTTCTGTACACGAACAATAAGTCCACCAAGAGAGAAATTATGGAACCAATGGCTTTCACAATAACACCTCAAAAACTGAAATACTTAAGAATCAATCTCACACAGGAAGGAAGAGATATATACAGTGAAAAAATGACAGTACTTGGTAAAAAGAGATGAAAGAGGCTTTCAGAATTTGGAAAGATATTCCTTACTCCTGGATAGGAAGAAGCAACATTGTGAAAATGGCCATACCCCCAAAATTATTATACATATTAAATGCAATCCCTATTGAAATACTATTAATATACCTCACATGTCTAAAAAAATATTCCTAAAATTTACCTGGAACTGGAAAAGATCTAGAATAGCAAAAGCAACAAAGGACAAAGGAAAGTCAGGAGGCATCACAGCCTCTCACTTAAAATTATACTACAAAGGTACTACGATAAATCAGTATGGTGCTGGCATAGAGATAGACCTGAGGATCAATGGAACAGATTAGAACATGCAGACAAAACTATAAACACATTCAGTTGTCTTTTCTTTGACAAAGGAAACAGACATGTTCATTGAAGAAAATTGTCTTTTTAACGAATGGTGTTGGAAAAACTGGCTTTTCTCATGCCAATGGCTATAATTAGACCTATATTTATCACCATACACAAAACTACAGTCAAAATGGATCAAAGATTTAAATATTAAAACTTAAACACTAAATCTCCTGAAGGAAAAAGTAGGTAGAAATCTTAAGGATATGTAGGGATAGGCAGAGAGTTCATAAACAAAAATCAAACTGCATGGGGAATACTTCAAAGAATCAACCACTGGAATCTCATCATTTTGAAAAATTCTGCAAGTCAAAAGAAACCATCAACAGAGTTAGATGAAAACTCATGAATTGGGAATATATAAAGTATTTTCAAAATTGGGTCATCAAATTCAAAGACATAATCCATAAACGGTCATCTGAGATGAGGACATACTTTACAAATGAAGAGATACAAATGGAAAATAAATGTATGAAAAAATATTCAACATCATTGGTCATTCAAGAGATGCAAATTAAAATAACACTGAGATACCATCTTATGGCAGAAAAAATGGCTATCCTCCAGAAGTTAACCAATAACCAATGCTGGACAGGCTGTAGAGAAAAAGGATCCCTTCTCTCACTGTTGGTGGGTATGTAGACTGTTACAACCATTTCAGAAATCAATATGGAGATTCTTCAAAAGGCTAGGATTGGAGGTCCCATACAAGCTACCTATTTCCCTCCTAGGTATTTTCCCAAAAGAACTGAAATTATCATATCACAGGGATGTATATGCACCCATGTTTATAGTAGCACAATTTGTCATAGCTAAATCATGGAAACAATTCAAATGCCCAACAACTTAGGAATGAAGAAAAAAGATGTGGTATTTTTACACAACACAGCTTCACTCAACTATTTTTTAAAGAGATAAATTCAAGGCTTTTGTAGACAAATGGATGCAACTATAGACTGTATTGGTAAGTTAAATAAATCGGACCCATATTTGTAAACATTGTACTATCTCGCTAATCTGAGAATGCAAAAAAGTAAAAAAAAGAAAAGTCTGAAACGTACAATAGATACTGTGAAAGATTTTGTTCAATGGGAAGTAAAACCAGGAGTGAGAAAAATAAAAAGGAGAAAAGGGGAAACGGTATATTTATGTATATATACAGGATAATTTGTATAATTTTTGTGGTTTTATTTTGTTTTTAGAAGTAAAAACAAAAGCAAAAACAAATAACAGAAAAAAGACATGAGTAGAACAACATATTGAAGTAGAAATGCTGCAGATTTTCAAAATGCGAATACCTAATAGATAATACAACAGCCACTAATATTTGTATAATTGTACTGCCAATTTGTGCTGGTCTTTTGAAAGGAGCGGTTAATACTTAGTATTTTTTCTTTTTATTCTTATTTTTTCTTTTCAGTTTCTTGTAGAATTTTATTGTTGTTTTCTTTTCTTCTAACCAATTTTGCACATGTATATCAGTTAACTGAAACAACTAATTTGAAGATAACATCATACAATATAGCAGACATTGTTGAATTACCATTGCTTTGTTCAGTGAAATTTTGTACCATTTCTAATGCTTCTTTTACTATTTTATGTTCTTTTTAAAAAAAAATAAAAGTACTGACTATATACATTATGTAGCCCCAATAAGACTACCCACATATTTCTTAGCAGGAGTTTTATAGGCCATGAAAAATGTGATAACATATTCATAAAGTAGAAAAAAAGAAAAAGAAAAATATTGCAAACCACAAATACTATAGTGCCTTGAAAATGTAAGTGAAAAATTGATCTCAAACAAACAAGATATTCACCAGTAAAAGAGCAATACGAAATTCTAAGCAATTTCTTCAAGTTGAAAAAGAACAACACTAACCATTACACAAACATAAATAAAAGTAGAAAGTTCACTGACAAAAGTGATGCATGAACAAATACAGACAATTATAATACTGTGAGAGTGCTTCATAATCATTTTAATGTTAGTATAGGAGCAGCCAGATAGCATAGTGGACTAAAGTGCCTGTTTAGGCAGGCACAGGGGCCAGGTTCAATCCCTGGCATGCCATGTCAGCCCTGCCCCCAGGGCTGGCTGAGACAGTGAATGAGGCTGGGTGTGGTGGCATGTACCTATTATCCCAGCACTTGAGAGGCTGAAAACAGGAGGGTCACTGTGAGTCCAGTCTGTGTAGTGAGACGCTGTAGACCCTTTATTAAACACATAAAAAAGAAAAAATACCAGTATAGAAATTAATAGGAAGTATTATTAAGAATACTATTTAGTAACAATCACAACAAAACAGTGTTTATACAATATTTAAAAGGTAAAGTCTAACCAGGCATGGTGGCCACTGCCTATAATCCCAATACTTGGAAGGATAAGGTAAAGTGATGGCTGCACATTCAAGGTTAGCTTGTAGTATAAAGTCAGTTCAAATAAGCATTTCCCTGGCAAGCGCAAGAGCATGAGTTCAATCCCGGTTCTGCAAAAAGAAACAAAAGTCAGTTCAAGGCCAGCCTGAACTGCAGAGCAAAATCCTGCCTCAAAGACAAAAATAAAAGTAAATTCTGACATGGACAATATAAAGTATGTGGAGAAACAAGGTGCAGCTTTCTGTAAACATTTGAAGTTGAATTTTTATCAGCTCAAAGCATGTTATTATAATAATAGTAAGTTATATACAAAATACAATGATCACAAAAAAGACCTATAGCAGATACCAATAAATAAATAAATAAATAAATAACCACTTAACAGGTTATCCCAAGGATCACTTTGGCAATATATTTGTTTGTTGATTTGTTTTTACTTTATTGAGAAACAAATAGCAATAAGACAGTGTCAAAGCTGAGTAATAGGACATTTCAATAGTTAATACCTTGTCCATTGTATCTTCTTAGTGGTTATCCTTATTACAAGATACATACAGGATATCCTGTCCAAACACAATTAGTACAAATCTTTCTTGTCAATGATTTAAACAAAAGTAGGTATATATCTGTCCTAACTATACTCTATATACAGATACTCTATATACAGATACCTTCCTTTGTATCCCCTTTTTTTTGTTTAGTCCTGTCAGGTATGGGTATTCCACTGGCATCTAAATACAATAGGAACGTGAATTCAGCAAAACAATCTAACACAGTCCAGCAGTCCATAATAGTAGTAAGTTATCCGCAGAAGTTGTTGTCTTGAGTCTTGCACACCTCAGAATATTAATATGGCTTTACTTTATATATCTTTTTTTTTTTTTTTTTGTACTTTTCTGCTGGACTGTGAAGACCAAGATAAAGCAAGCCCTATATAACAAGAAATGTATCTTTTGTATCTGATAAGGTCAGTCAAGTCCCCTCAAGATTTATCCTGTAACCCTGTAACTCAGTTTGCAGATCTTTTCTCAGTGTCAGCCATGTGGATGAGTCACAGCCATTGCTTGACCAATTTGCACTCTGCAAAACTCTGAGAGAATGTTTTCTCTCCATGTGACTCTCCTTAGGCACATCTATGTCATCAAGCATGTTGTTCTGTGGCCCAATAATCTCCTTCATCAGAAAATTTAGGACACAACTGAGTTACCTGATGTTACAATACAGGTTCTCTTATGTCCTGAGTCATCATTGACCTTGAAAATGTTGGCTGTCCTTGCAGTGCTTTTACTTCTATAAGCTTTGGTCTGAAAACTTAGGTTGTTAACCCTCCAGAAGAATTGCTTATTATTACCCCACAATATATGCAGTTGGGTGTAAATTCACTATTTTTCTGAATATCAAACATCTTAGGCATAACATGGAACAGGTATTTTCCATCAAGTATTGGTACGTTAAATTTTATATCCCTACAGAATATGGAGATAAAAAAGTAAAAAATGAAAAATATTTAAAGAATATGAATAAGTAATTACATATTTTACACAGAACTTTAGAAATCTAATCATTTATAGCATTGTAGCAGGACAGTCTTGTGACATTTTTTTTTCCTTCTGTGTGCTTCTTTTTTCGTTTCTTGCCGATATTACAAAAAAAACAGCAAAAAAAATTTTGATTCAGAGACAATATGGTAATAACTGGTATGTCATGACAACAAGTACATATTTAGAAGACAAGAATGATAGGCAATCCAAGCATGACTCTTCCATTATCCATTGCTATTTTCAGTGCAGTTGCTTGGCTCACAGGTATCAGCATGTATAGCTAATCAGGGTTAGAATCCTACCAATTAATTGCTAGGTTCAAAAACCTGCTAATGTTTCTCAGCACCATTGCCTTACCCATATTGTATGTATAAGTATATTGTTTTGCCCCTGTCATGTTTCCCAGATTTTCTCCTTACCCTCTCCTTGTAGTCCATTCCTAAAGTTCTCGCATTTCTTTTAGTTGTGTTAGACCTTTCTTTTTGTATTTCTTCTTTTGAGTTCTTATAGTAGGGAGACTATAAGATATTTATACATGTGGGTCTGGTTTATTTCACTTATGAGTAAATCTTCAAGTGGCTACCAGTTAAATATAAATGCTTTAAGTTTATCATTCCTTACAGCTGAGTAATACTGCATTGGATACAAATACCACATCTTTTTCATTCATTCCTCAGGTGACAGGCATCTTGGTTGTTTCCAAGATTTGGCTATCACAAACTATGGTGCTATAAACATAGGTACACATATATTACTACAGTATGATGTTTTCAGTTCCTCTAGGAAAATTCCAAGTAGGGGGTTGCCTACATTCCCACCAGCAGTGAAGAAGGGTTCCATTTCCCCACAGCCATTCCAACATTTGTTGTCGTTTGATTACTTTTTGATAGCCATTCTTTCTGGAGTGAGATGGTATCTCAATGTTTTAATTTTCATTTCATGGATGACTACTGATGTGGAGCAGTTTTTCATATATTTATTCGCTTCCTTAATTTCATCCTCTGAGAAGTGTGTGTTCGTCTCAGATGCCCATTTCTGGATTGGGTCTTTAAATTTAAGGGCCTTAATGGTTTTTAGTTCTTCATAAATTCAAGACAGCAGATCTTTTTCTGAGTGCTTATTAGTTAAGATGTTTTTTGAAATTTGTGGGTTGTTTTTTCACTTTGTTGGTAATTTCTTTTGACATGCAAAAACTTCTCAATAAGAGCTGTTCCCAGCTGTTAATTCTTTCAAGTATTATCCATACGATTTGATTTTTGTTCATGAACTCTTTGCCTACCCCTTTCTCTTCCAGGAAATTGAGTGTTTCTGTTTTAATGTTTAGATCTTTAATCCACTTGTGCTTAGTGCATGGTGATACACCTGGGTCAACTTTTAGTTTTCAGCATGTAAAGAAATAGTTTTCTCAGCACCATTTGTTAAAGAGGCTATCTTTCTTCCAGTATGTGTGTTTGGCAACTTTGTCATAAAATCAGGTGACTGAGTGTGTTTGCAGAGGCCTGTGCATCTTCTAATCTATTCCATTGATCCTCAGATCTATTTCGTTGCCAATGACATGTTGATTTTATCACAGTAGCTTTGTAGTAAAAATTGAAGTCAGGAATTGTAAAGCCTCCTGCCTTGTCTTGGTTGGCCAGGATTGCCTTTGCTATTCTGTCTTTTTTGGTTCCAAATAAATTTTAGGAATGCTTTCTCTAGGTGTGGGAGGATGTTGGTGGTAGTTTGATAGGGACTGCATTAAATCTGTACAACAATTTTAGGAGTATGGCCATCTTCACATTGTCAATTCTTGATATCCCAGAGCAGGGAATGTCTTTCCATTTTCTGAAATCCTCTACAATCTCCTTTATTAGACTATTGTAATTTTCCGTGAAAAAGATCTTTGACTTCTTTAGTTATATAAATTCCAAGGTATTTCATTTCCCTTGGTGCTATTGTAAAAGGCATTGTTTCTCTAATTTCCCTCTCACTGTGTTTGCTAATTGTGTAGAGGAATGCTATTGACTTTTGAGTATTGGCTTTATATTCTGCTATGTTACTGAATTTAGCTTCCTGGTGGAGTTTTTGGGTCTTCCAAGTAAAGTATCATGTCATCTGCAAATAATGAGAATTTAACTTCTTCTTTACCTATTCTTAATCCTTTTATTTCTCTCTCTTGTCTAATGGCTCTAGCTAATGGTTCAAGAACTATATTGAATAGGAGGGATAATAGAGGACATCCTTGTCTTGTACCAGATCTGGGAGTAAAAGATTTCACTTTTTCCCCAATTAGAAGTATATCAAGCATTGGGTTGTCTTAAATGGGTTTTACCAAATTGAAGTAGAGAACTTCTATTCCAATTTCTATAAGACTTTAAACGTGAATGAGTGTTGGACTTTATCAAAAGCCTTTTCTGAATCAATTGAGATGATCATGTGGTATTTAGATTTCAGTCTATTAATACAGTGTATTACATTTATACATTTTTGGATATTGAAACATCCTTGCATCCCTGGGATGAATCCTACCTGGTCATGGTGTATGATCTTGTCTATGATTTGCTATATTCTATTTGCTAGGATTTTATTGAGGATTTTTGCATCCTATGTTCATGAGGGAGATTGGCCTGTAGTTCACTTTTTTTGTTGTGTCTTTCCGTCATTTTGGTATCAGCATAATACTTGCCTTCAAGAATAGTTTTGAGAGAACTGTTTCCTTTTCAATTTCATTGAAGAGTTTGAAGAGTGTAGGGATTATATCTTTTGTGAATTTCTTGTAGAATTCAGCTGTGAATCCATCAGGACCTGGACTGTTGTTTGTCAATAGGCTTTTTATTACATTTCATATTTCATTGGCTATTATTGGGTTATTGAGAGTCGTTATATCTTCTTGATTCAGTTTTAGTAATTTGCACCTTTCTAGGAATCTGACAGTTTCATCTGTGTCTTCTATTCTGTGAGCATAATGGTTCTCAGAGTAGCTATTGATAATCTTCTGAATGTTCACTGGGTCTGTGGTGATTGCATTCTTTTCATTCCTTATTGTTTATATTTGAATTTTTCTTTCCTCTTTTTGATGAATTTAGCTAGGGGCTTATCAATTTTATTTAATCTTTCAAAGAACCTTTTTGATTTATTAATTCTTTGAACTGTTTACTTCACCTCAATTGAAATAATTTCTGCTCTAATCTCTATGATTTCTTTCCATCTTTGGGCTTTGAGCTTAGTTTACTCTTCCTTTTCTAGATTTTGGACATGCAGCACTAGGGTGTTTATTTGTTCCTGCTCTGTTTTCCTAACGTGTGAGTTCACAGCTATGAATTCCCCTCTTAAAACTGATTTCACAACATCCCATAAATTCTGATGATTTGTTGTTGAATTTTCAATCAATTGTAGATATTGTTGAATTTCTTGTTTAATTTCATCTGTGACCCATTGATTGCTAAGTAGGGTGTTGTTTAATTTCCATGTATTTAGGGTTTTTTTTCTGGTTCCTTTTGTCATTTATTTCCCATTCATTGCACTGTGGTCAGATAAATATGCATGGGATAATTTCTGTTTTCTTGCATATACTTAAGCAAGACCTATGGACTACTATGTAGTCTATTTCAGAAAACAACCCCTGTGCAGCTGAAAGAAATGTGTATTCAGCTGTGGTGGGTGCAACAGTCTGTAAATGTCCACCAAGTCCATTTGTTCCAAGCTCTTGTTCAATACTGCCACTTCTTTGCTAATTTTTTCTCTGGTTGACCTATCTTTTGGGGATAAGGGGGTTTTATGGTCTCCTGTTAAGATTGTGGTATTTGTGTTAGACTTTTAATGTCCATTAAGATTTATTGTATACACTTGGGTGTCCCTGTGTTTGTTGCATTTACAGATGTTACCTCTTCCTCTTGAATATTTACCCCAACCAGTGTATAGTGGCCTTCTTCATTTCATTTTATCATTCTTGGTTTGAAGTTGAGACTGTCTAAGAACAGGATTGCTACTCTTGCTTTTCTGAGGTCTTGGGACATGTAGTACTATTTTCCACCCTTTGGCTTACAGCCTATGAATTTATTTGTGAGTTAAGTGTGTTTCTTGTATGCAGCATATTGTTGGATGCTGTTTCCTAATCAACTGTGCCAGTCTAATTTTCTTAATTGGTGAATTGTGTCCATTTTCATTGATGGTTATAATTGAGATATATTGACTTATGATTGACATGTTAGTCACCTTCTGTTGTTTACTCCTTTTTATCCTGTGTTCAAGTATTTGCCTTATTTAGTGGGCTCCTTCTGTTCTCATTGGTGGAGTTTTGATCATTTTCGTCCATTTCTAGAACATCTTTCAGTAGCCTGTGTAGGGTTGGCTTTTTCAACATGAAATTCTTTAGTTGTTCTTTGTCATTGAAGTATTTCACTTCTCCATCAAACTTGAAAGAGAGTTTGGCAGTGTATTGTAGTCTGGGCTGGAATTTGATTTCATAGAGGACTTGAAGTATTCTGCTCTGTGCTCTTCTTGCCTTCATGGTTTTTGAAGAGACCATGACTGTAATTCTGATGGACTTTCCTTTGACTGTAATACGTTTCTTTTCTCAAGTGGCTTTCAGTATATTATTCTTGTGCTGGATTTGTGTGATCTTGACTATTATATGTCTTGGTGTGTTTTTAATTGGGTTGAAGTTGTCTGGTGTTCGGTATGATTCAGTTATCTGACTATCAGATTGTTCCCTCATATTTGGGAAGTTTTCAGCTATCGCTTCTGCCCATATTCTTTTCATATCATTTGTATTGACTCCATCTTTCTCATTGATGCTTATTAGTCTTACATTGATCATCTTTGCATCGTCTTGCAGGTGATGAATTATTTTTTTTCCTACATCCTAGTTGTTTTTAGTAGATCTTTTCTTACCTTTTCACTAGCTGCACCAGCATCTTCAAGATCTGAAACTCTGTCTTCACTTTTACTCAAACAGTTTTATAGGCTTGTGTTTAAAATTTTATGTTCCTCTATATCTCTTTGACGCTGCTTCATGTGATCTATTTCTTTCCTATATTGCTCATTCAAGGAATCCATCACTTTTGTAATCTCTTCTATTTTTTATCAATGCCTTCTTTAGAAGTAACTATTAATTCTTTTACTGCAAAGTTTTTTCAGGTTGTATTTCCTCATATGTGTCTATATTTTCTTCTTTACTTCCAATGCTATGAATTCAAAGATTCCTTGTTTTATTTCAGAAATTGATTCTGCTCTTCATTGCCCTGGACCTTTCTGCTGTTGCTTATTTACTTCCAGTGTTGTTACTAATTCATATATTTCAGCTGAGCTAGTGTTCTCTGCACTTATTCTGGGTGAGCATTTGGTTTCTTCCATATGTTTCTGTATTTGATTCTTTATTCAAGATGCTATGAATTCAGAGATTTCTTTTTTTGTTCCAGAAATTAATTCTGCTCTGAGTTCCTCTATATCTTTCTGCTGTTGTTTCTTTACTTCTAATGCTATTAATTCATACATTTCAGCTGAGCTAGTGTCCTCTATACTTGTGCTGCGTGGGCGAAAGGCCTTAGATTGCATTTTGCTCTTTCTCTTTGTCATTTTGTACAGCACTGTCCTCTGACCTTTGGTGTAGAGCTTTGGTGCCCTTATAACCTTACATTTAATGAAATTCAGGTGCAGAATCTATTAAGTTTGAGTTTATCCAGTTGTACCTGCCTTGAGTCTAGCTGTTGTATTCAGCTCCTTCCAGCTGTGGCTCTTGGAAGTGAACTTGTTTTGCCCCACTGGTGCAACAGTGTACCTGTGGTTCCTCTCTGTTGTGCCCTGGCCCAGGGGCCACAGGGGAGTGCAGAAGCTCACCACCACACTCGCAGGGCCTAGGCTTGTGCTGGATAGGAGGAGTGCAGATTTTAGGATAGAGCGAGAGAGTGGGGCAAAAGGGTCACTCTGGGGATGATGATGGAAGGACTCACTCAGGGGCCAGCCTTGTCTCATTCTGCAGAGATCTAACGAGCACAGAGGAGCACAGACTCTCACCCCCACACTCACAGGGCCTGGGCTTGGGCTGGATGGGAGAGGTAGAGGTTTCACAAGAGAGCAAGAAAGCTGGGCAGAAAGGGTCCTGTGAATGCAGCAGAAGGACTCATTCAGGGGCTGGGATGGTCTCCATCCATGGAGATCTAACCAATGCAGGGGAGCGCAGAAGCTCACAGTATGTTTGTTTCTATTCTGACTACCCCAAGTACTGCTCAAGCAAGTATTAATTCAACCAATAGATTGTTGCTTTCGTTATATATACTTACATGTCTATTTTTTGCATCAACAATTTTTGCATACTTCTTATATTGACTACTGTATTCATCTGTGGTGTTTGTTTCTAGTGAAGTTTAATAGTAAGTTTTAGTTTGTTTGTTTTCCAATTCTATAGCAGTAAACAGAAACACCAAAAATTCATCCAATATTTGAAGCCTGAATTGTTTAATGTCAATGGACTTAATAAGGAATCAATCTTCCTCAAAATATAGGCCCTGAAGTCTCAGGAAGGGAGGTTGTTTCTATGGGACAGCAAAGCAGAAGTAGAGGGCCAGAGTGGCTTGTCATTTGGAGACTGGCTCTATAATGTCTATCATAATGATCAGCCATTTCTGGGAAACAGAAGTAGCAGGAACTTTAAAAGGAACTAAAGTAAACTGGAGTTTACCTGAGCAACAAGGGGAGCTATTTCCAGCTACAATTTGTGTTTATTTTATTTTTAAAAATAACTTGCACTTTTGTGCTATAAGCCATGAGAAATTTTATAACAAATACATTTAATTTCAATACTTCTTTAGACTTCTTCAAGACACATAATAGTCAAGATCCCAGCTCTCATAAGATATCCCAAGATATCATAAGAACAGAATCATAAATACAAAACATCAATTAAAAAAGAAAACCTCTTATAATTATGGCAGACTTCTTAATACAAACCTTAAAGGCCAAGAAAACTTGGAATGAAATTTGAAAAGAAAAATAATTTGCAACACAGGCTTATATAGCCTATGAAAATATCTCTGAAAATTGATGAGAAATAAGATATTTCCATTATGAAGAATACTTAAAGAAATTCATGTCTACCAAACCAGCACACCAAAAAATTTACAAGGTTATATAACAAAGAGACAAGAAAAATAAGAATGACAAAATATCTAATAGAATGAATACTGCAAGTATAATGAGCAATTAAGTACAAGTGAGAGTTCACAATAAGAGAATAAAGCAATGATACGAATATATCATTAACTATCAGTCATTAATGACTCACACTATGAATGGTCTCAATTCCCCATTCAAAAGTCACATACTAACAGATTCAATCAATAAACAAAACCCAGTGGTATGCCATTTACAAGAAACATATTTGACCCCCAAATAAACCCAGATTAAAGCAAAAGATGAAAAAGAATATTCCATGCAGTGTTAAACTTTATTCAAACAAGCTGAACTTTATACCAAAACTAGTCTGGTGGTATACAGCTTATATGGGATAAGAGAGCAGGAAGTACAGAGGCAGAATGGCTTGTCAGTTGGGGATTCACTGTCACCAGGGCAATTCAAATATACTGGCTAGAGGGGGTACATTTTCTATTACAATAGTACAATGAACTCAAAGTAAACAACAAAAGAAAACACAAAAATTTTGCAAATCCATGAAAAGGAAACAATATACTCTTAAACAATGAGTTGCAGAAGAAAACAAGGAAGAAATAAGTAGCAAGATCTAAATGGTAATGTCATCACAAAATGCCAGACCTTGTGAGACACAATGAAAGCAGTGCTAAGATAGAAGTTTAGAGCTGTAAAGGTCCACATTACAAATGGACATGGAGCCAAAAGCAAGCAAACAAAACTACAAACAAACATAGACCCCAGGTGTGGTGGCTCACACCTGTACTCTCAGCATTCAGGAGGCTGAAAACAGTAGGATCACTATGAGTCCAAGCTGTATAGCAAGACCCTGAACCAACAATAAAACAAAAAACTCTTATCCAATCTTGACCAAAAAAGGAGAGACAACAGCCAAATCAATGTAATTAAAAATTAAAATGATAAAGTCACTCTGAAACTTTAGAAATCAAAATAATTATTTACAACTGCTTTGCAAACCAGTATGCCAACATCAGGGAATTCAAAAGAAATGTATACATTCTTACACATATGAATTTCTAAAATAAACCAAGAATATTTAAAAACTTTGAATAGCCTAGTAATAGGCAATGAAATTGAAGCAGTAATTTTAAAACCTACCAATTACTAAAAGCCAAGTTTCAGACTGATTCATCACTGAATTCTATAAAAAATTTCAAATAAGAATTAGTGTAAATACTCCTCAAGGTCTTAAAGAAATTGAAAAGAAAGGATTACTCTTAAAGTCATTCCTGGAAGATATGCTTACCCCATATCCAAAAGCAGAAAAGAATCCAACCAAAAAGAAACAAACAAAAAAACTGTAGGTCAATCTCTTTAATGAACATAGATATAAAATTCTTGTAGCAAGGGTGATAGCTCAGTAGAATAAGCACTTGTCTTGCAAGCACAAGGGCCTCAGTTCAATCTCCGGTTCCACAAAAAAAAAAAAAAAAAAAATCTTAACAACATACTATGGGCTAACCAAATAGCTCAGTAGATTAAAGCACCTGCAAGCAGGCACAGGGGCCAGGGTTCGATCTGGGCCTGCTGTGCCAGCCCTGCCCCTGGGACATGATGAGACTACAACTGAGACTGGGCATGGTGATGATGCACACCTATAAGCCAAGCTCCTGGGAGGCTGTAAACAGCAGATCACTACAAGTCAAATCTAGTAGTAAGACCCTGAACACCTTATAGACTCTTCCCTAAAATACAAAAAATAATAATAATAACAATAATAATAAATAAAAAATACTAAAAAAAATGTAATAAATCATTAAAAAAATGCATCGTGACCATGTAGGCATCAAACAAGAAATGCAAGGATAGTTCAGCATACATAAACCAATAAATGCAGTGATTCATCTCATAAACAAAAGTCACGACAAAAATCACATGATCATCTCAATAGATGCAAAAGCTGGGGATATGACCTAAAAGGGTTTACCTCCCTCTTCTCTCTCCACTTGCTAGCTACCATGACAGGTGCATCTTTCCTCCACCAGACCCTATTAGCACATCTCCTTCCTACCTTGAAATCAGACAAACATAGAGTAAAAATATATCCAAATAAATCCCTCCTCCTTTAAATTGTGGATATTGGGTATCTTGTCCCACTGGCTAGAAGTGATTAAGACACTATACAGCTGAGACATCAAAGTTAAGCATCTTAAAGAACTAGAAAGAATCCACTCAAAACACTACTTCTATAATCTTATCAATTTACTACCAGGGGAATTCTCATAAAACAAGTCATGGGAAAGTCCCTCATGGATCAGTTTAATATACTTACATTATTCTGGTTAGGTCTGGGTGAAAATCATTGGTTTTAGAGTTATAGCTCTGTATATTTCTGAAATTTGTTAAGAGTGACATCAAGGACTGATTAAAGATTAAATGGGATCATGGGTGATAAGGACCAAAATTGATTCGCTTCTTTTTACATATACATTTGGCCACCTTGTTTTTTTCACAACACTAACTTACATAGTTTTCTCTAGTAGAATTTTGAATTTTTATATCATATTATTTACTTGAAACTACTTTGAAAATTATTATTAAATTTCCTCCTCAAATTGAGACTTTAGAACTTAGAAATAGCTAGATCAATTTCAAAATTGGTATTCATAGATATGAAAGGTGACAGCAATAATCTCCAATTTTCTAGATAAATCCTCACTACTAAAATTACATTTACTCTTCCCTAAAAAAAATTCTTAAGTCCAGAGAAAAACTCTAACCATATGACATCTCCATGATCACTACTTGATCCAAAGACTACAATCTATCAAATGTCGTTCATTGGAGATTGAGAATTAGATTACTAGAATGCTAACATCCTAAAATTACAGGCTCAAAACTGAGTAACACTAAAATCTATCCAAGATTCAACACAATGGCAACTTATTTGCATGGGTTTAAAATATATTCAAACCTTTAAGAAAAAAAAAAAAAAAGAAACCTCAGCTACTAATTGAGTAATAGCCTATTTCAGAAATATTCTCTTGGGAAGACTTCATTCTCAGTCCCATAAATTAAAAAGAACATTTGAATCAGTCATCATCCCTATGGGCTCCAAGCTCCATGGAGCTTAGGACAAAATCCTGACTCTTGTGACAATGAGTAACCCCTTCACCAGTGACTCTGACTGACCCTGGACCTCATTAATTTTGTTCAGCTTTCATTTTGTGATCACCTCCAATGCTGACCCTGCAGCCCATAGGACATTCAGAAATAGCAAAGTGTGCCGAGATATGTTCTTCTTTTATCTTTCATCCTGAATAGTGCATTTGAAAGAAAATCCTGTATAAAGCTATGGGTCTCCACTGGTATCATTGTGAACAGTGCTATTCTTACAAGACTTAAAGGATTATTTCAGAAATTTTATAGATCCAGTGTGACCCACCAAGGAAAAGTCCTTCTCCTAGTTGGTGATAAAAAAAAAAATGAGTACCATTAAAGTCCCACATAGAGATGGTGGTGGGGCAAGGAAGATCTGTGTGACTAACCATAAAACTGAGAAGTACTAGTGGTGTTTGGGGACTTAACAGCCCTCACACTCACATCTACTAATGTATTTCATTTATTCACACTACTGCAAGAGGTGAGAAAAAGGAAGTTTCTTATTATTCTCATTTCTATTTTTTCCTCTCTTCGAGCTCTTAGTTGTTCCAAGAAAATCTTTTACTCTGTCAGACAAGATGTTCTGAATTTCCATCAGAGGAAGTCTTTTTAAAATGTCAGGACTTCCTATCAATTTATAAATGAGAATAAATCAACCTTTGTAGAGTTCTAAGTACCATATGTGGAGCAAGGTACTTGCCGTGTTATCTCCATGAAACAACAATGCAAGATGGGCCAAAATTGTATGCAATTCCTTACAGTGCAGAAATGGTAAATAGAACTCTTGGTTTTTTAGTGCTTATCTTTTTCTCCTAAGTCTCTAGTTGCATAAATAACAGAAATTTCAGGGCAAAAAATCATGACAATTCAAGGTAGCTTGTTCTGTGTAATTGCCCAATCTTTCAGCATTTTGCCCCATTTTCATATGTTCTCTTTCTTCAACTCTCTTCCCCAAAGATGGTAAAAAGGTTCAAAGAAAATTTTTCCTGTTCTATTGTTCTTTAGTGGGACTTTTAGAACAAATCAATAATAACAGTATTCCAGATAGAAACAAAAGTATTTCAAAATAAAATCAAGGTAGAAGATTCCAGGTAAAGGGAAGAGCAGATATTCTTAGTGGCTTAAAAGTGAGAGAAAAGCAGATGCAAACAGAAGACAAGCACATCTTCCTGGACACCATAGAAGAAGGACAAAGTGAACACCAGCTTAGAGGATACCTGAGAATAGTCCACACCCAGTTGAAGGTGTGCTAAACTCCATTAGGTAAAGCAACATGTTAGCTTCACTACAGGATACCATTAACCATCAGGTAAACAGAGATAAATGTGACAAAGCCTTGCATCCTGACTGCTTTCCTAATCAACACAAAGGTTCAGCTCAAAACCTTGAAGATCTAAAGTGTGAAGAGAAAGAGGTTACTGGATATAGACAGACATTACAAAAGAAAGAATGTGAGACAGATGAGCAAATTCTGGCTTTCCAGGAGTAACCAGGGAAAGCAGTCTCCCTGGAGGAGATCTGGGGCAGTCAAGTTAGCACCATGGGACCATGAATTCATTCATAGGATCCAATTCAATCTGAGAGAGAACAGCAGAATTTTCCCCTTCAAAGACAAGGGGGAAAATAATAGATGCCCACTTCCGGAAGCTAGCTTTGTGGTGGGTAACTTATCAGAAACAAAAGGAAAAAACAGTGCCCCTAATCTGGCAAGACCAAGAAGTTTAGTAAGAGCAGGTCAAATCTAAAGGGAGGAGAGTTTCTGCCTCTGGAGAAAAAAATCAGACTAGGTTTGAAACTAAAAGAAGAGAAGACTTAAGATAGAAATTAATGGGGCTGGGGAGATGGCTCAGTGGAATAAGCACTTTCCTGGCAAGCACAAGGGCCTGAGTTCAATCCTTGGTTCTGCTGAAAAGAGAGAGAGAGAGAGAGAGAGAGAGAGAGAGAGAGAGAGAGAGAGAGAGAGAGAGAGAGAGAGAGAGAGAGAAATGAGATACCGCCTTAAATTGAGGAAAGAACTAACCTGCACTGAAGTATACATTTCTCTTAATGAGTTTCTTCAACCATGCCTATGATGAACAGAAATGTTTTTATGTGATTATATTTAGATAATATCTATATAATCTGAGTATGAAATACACATACTGTATTTATAAGAAATTTCAATTTATGTAAAGAAAATACAGGTTATTTATCAATAATGTGGTCATTAATGTTTAGATTTTAATTCTGACTACATTTAGTGCATATGACATAAATCACTTACACTACTGAAACTCATATTGGCACAAAAAGGATAATTTACATACAGCAGTCTATGCCCTTTATTTTTTTTTTTTATTCTCTGTCTTCAATTTATTTCACCAGTGTTTTACAGTTTTTGGAGTACAAGTCTTTTGCCTCTTGGTTAATTTTATTCTTTTTTTATTTTGTTGAAGAACAAATAGCAATGAGACCGTTTCAAATCAAATTAGCAGAACACATTCAATAATTAATACATTGCATATTGTTTTCATAGTGGTTCTGTGTCATACAAGGTGCATTCTTGATATTCTACTTACAAACACCATTAGAGCAGATGTCTCTAATCAATGAATTAAAAGAATATACCAGTATACTTATTTTTTAAAGCTGAGTTATAGTAGTTTCAATAATTAATACTTTTTGCTTTGTTATCTTCCTAGTGATTGTCCATAGTATAAGAAGCTGACAGAATATCCTGTCCAAACACTATTAGTGCTAATCTTACTTCTCATAGAAATAATATTGAAGTACTGCTTATTTATTCTAACTGTACTGTTTATACAAAAACAAAATGGTTCTTTCTTGGTATCCCCTTTTTTTGTTTAGTCCTGTCAAAGATGGACATTCCATTGTCATTCAATTATAGGTGCCTGAACTCAGCGAAACAATCAAACACAGTCCAGCAGTCCACAATAATAGTGGGTTATCTGAAGAAGTTGTTGAGTAGAGCCATTTACAGCTCCACTTAGTATTATGGTCTTATTTTATATAACTCATTTTTATACTTTTCTACTGGATGGTTAAGACTGAGATAAAGCAAGACCTATATAACAAAAATGTAGTTTTTGTATCTGATGAGGTCAGTCAAGTTCCCTCAGGGTTTATCCTGTACCCCCATAACTCACTCTGTAGATCCTTTGTCAGTGTCAGCCATGTGGATGAGTCACAGCCATTGCTTGACCAGTTTGCTCTCTGTGAAAGCCTGAGAGAAAGTTTTCTCTTCATGTGACTCTCCTTAGGCACACTATAGATCATCTATCTCATTCCTCTGTGGCTCCATAATCTCCTTGATTAGAAAATTTAACAATCAGAACCAGTGATAAAGAAAAAAACCGACAGTATATACCACAAAGAAAGTTCTCACACATAGAAACAAGCAAAATATTTAAGTGAGAAATAGTTTTCAACACACACACACAAAGACACATCTTAACACTGATTAAGAGTGTCATTTCATGAAACAATATCTGATCTTGATGCTGGTTTTTTTTCTTTTTGGTGGAACCTGGGATTGAACTCAGGCCCTTGGACTTGCCACAGAAGCACTTATTCCACTGAGCCATCTCCTTGGCCCCGATCATGTTTTTTATTATTATCTGAAAAATAATTTTTTTCATTCTACATTTTCTTTGTTTCAAATTTTTCATTGTAAGTGTGCCCCTTTGGGAATGAAATTTCATTTCATTCAAGGTGTTTTCTGGATTCCTAAAATTATTTGAAATTTTTAAAGTTAGACTAAGCTTAATTAAGGTTTCACAGTTATAAGTGAATTCCTAATAAACACATTATAAATATTATACACAAATGCTCATTCACCCAATCTGTTATTTATCTTTTTTACATAGCCAGGTACCACATTTTGTACTGCTTTAATAATTCTAATACATATGATGTTAATATTCATAAATTGATGCAACTAGAGACCATACTCAAAGTGAAATAAATCAGACCCACATGTGCAAACATCATATTGTCTCTTTAGTGTGAGAATCTGAAAGAGAAATAAAATATGAAGTGTGCAGTGAATACTTGGAAAAGGAAATGAACCTATTTGAAAGGAAGGAATTACTGAGTTAAGGAGAACAGGAGAAGGAGTGTAAGAAAGAAATATATCTATGTATGAGAGCTGGGGAGATGGCTCAATGGAATAAGTGCTTCCCTGGCAAGCTCATGGGCCTGAGTTCAATCCCTGGTTCCACAAAAAAAGTTAAAAATTAAAGAAAAAAAATATATATATGTGTGTGCATGTGTGTGTGTATGTGTGTGTGTGTGTGTGTGTGTGTGTGTGTGTAAGCAAGATGATTTGGACAACTGTACTATGTATTTCTGGTGGTCTATGGAAAGGAACAGTTAATGCTAAATTTGTTTTGTCTCCTTTTTTCAACTGTCCCTTTTCTCGTCTTAATTTCTTATATATTTCTTTATTTTTTCTTTCTTCTTCCAGTTTTGCATGCATGTATCTGCTAATATGAACAACTAGTTTAAATACAACACTATGCTTTACAACAAATAGTGTGAAATTCATATGTGTTGCTAAGTGAAATTCTGCATTACTTGTAATCTTTCTGTTTTTATACTGTTTTATACTCTCTCTAAAAATAAAAATATTTTTCAAAATATGATACTAAGTATAAAGTTTTAAATCAACATGGCAGATAGAATTTTTAATTTATTTTATTACTTTTATTTTCACATATTGTGGAAAATCTAATTCACTCTGATTGAAATGAAAGTATTCTACCATATTCTACCCAAGTACACTGTAGTACTGTAATGGGAAAAGAAAATATTGAGGAACTAAATAATTCACTCAGTGCTTAACTTTTATTCCCAAAAGTACTCTGCAAAGAGGAAGACTCTGGAACTCCAGCGAAAGAATGCTTGTTAAATTCTCCCTTCTGGTATGAGCTTCACAGATTCATATATTTAATGATTATTAAATATAAATAGAAAAAGTCTTATTTGGTCTCAGGGTCTCAATAAAATTATTTAATTAAATTACCACTATTATAATACAGGCATTATAAATGACATTTTCCCATAAAAATATGATAGACTATTTAATGGCATAAAAATATTGACATTTTAAGAACTGTTTGCACCTCAATTTTTGTTATTTTATTTTGTTTTGGTTAGGGAAAGATATGCTTGTGTGGTTCTGGAGCTTGAACTAAAAGCCTGCTGTATGCTATGCAAGCACCCTACCACTGAGCTACATCCCTAACCTTTGTTATAACTTTATTTTTAATTTTGGGACAAGGTCTTGCTAAGTCTCTCTGGCCAAGCCTCAACTTAATATCCTTTTTCCTTAGGCCACCAAGGAGCTGAGATTATAAGCATGAGCTACCATGTTGGTTGATCCTGTTTTTTGCAAAATGGAATTTATTTACAAATAAACCATCTAAAAATGGAGCTGGATTGAGGCTTTGAACAACTCAAAGTTTAGGCAATAGTGAGCAGGTTTATTTTAGTCGAAGAATAAAATTAAGAAGGACAAATTACCTAAGCTCCTCTTGTGCCCTGGAAAGAAACCATGCAAGCTTCATTACTCCATATAAATCCTCTCTCTAAAAGTCTCCACTATAAAATTTTAATAGGTACATGCCTAAACAATGGGATTACTGATCTTTTTTTGGTTTTGGTCCATCATCATTTTCTTAACTTTTTTAAATAAAGCAATCAATTACTTTCTCAACAGGAAAAAACACTCTTAAAAAAAGATCTTCAGAGAAAAGTGCAGCATATCTTCCCCTAACCAAAATAAATTTATTTCAAATGTGGCATAGACCCAAAATATTAATGGAAACCATCCTTTAGGGACAGAATTATGTATTATTTTCTTTTTTATGCATCTCACTTAATTAATTTTCTAACAGAACCCATATTTTATTAAAAGACTAAATTAGTATTTTTAAAACTCTTATCCTTGTACAAAGTCACCCATCTGACCCACTCAGCAGTCCAGAATTTATAGATCATCCACATTCCCAGTGTGTTCCAATTCACTCAACTCTTCACAAATGTAGTTCTACCATGATTTGTTCCCTTGGTCATCCATGTTTTTGATGTGTGTGCTTCATTTATATTCTTACAGTGTCTCATACGTACTTTAAGAGGAATTTGTCATGACCAGCATTCATACAAAATATCTCTTGTTATTTATATAAGCTATGTCTGATTGATTCACAGCTCCTTCAAAATACCAGTTCTCTGTTGTACTTATCACAGTGTTTCTGTATCTTCTCCAATGAATGGGTCTCACATGATGGATAATTATTACTCTCCTGCATCCTAAAGTCTGCTTCTATCTATAGATCCATGATCCAAGATCAAGATAGCTTCAGGATATATTGGCAATCATATAGGTCCCTTTCCCATAACTGAAACAACAATCAGTGATGGCTCTGCGAGTTTTCCAATATGGCTGCTTCCTATGTTATACATGTGTGGCTGCTTTTAAGGTCTTTGTGCATAAAGCCCTCCTGAAAGAGACTTCCAGAACCCTTTCAGAAAGTGGCAAAAACAATGGAAAAAGTGTATTTGAAATGAAAGGAAGCATTCTAGGGAAGGAGAGGAGTAGGAAAGAGAAAGGAATGGAAAGAGCTAGAGAGACAGACAACAAAATATCCTTCAAAGATACATTTTTAGTGAGCTACTTCCTCCACCCAAGCCCTACCTCTTAATGTTTCCACTATTTTCTAATAGTGTGCTACTGGCTGGAGACTAAGCCTGGTACGAGTGAGATGTTGTGGATGGTCTACATACGTGTGTGTGTGTGTGTGTGTGTGTGTGTGTGTGTGTGTGTGTGTGTGTGTGTGTAGAGGGGGGATAATGATAAAAAAACACAGCTTTATTTTTCTTCAATTTATTACAATAAAAGACACATTCAGTACTACTCCAAGTGCTCCCCCTTGTTTTGGACGCACTTATTCCAGCATTCTTTCTGAAGTAGTTCCAGAAGTGCTAGTCTATGTCTTCAGTTGCACTATCATGGCTGGCTCAATATTCTAAATTGGTTCAGACCAATTGCATTATCATTCTGACTTTGGAGATATTGCAGATATTGCAGTTTCAGATTTAGCAAATAAGGTAGGTGAGGACACACAGTAATGATTCTCCGATCCTGCTTTTTCACTGGATGGCATTTGGCAGTGGCATTCATGTTTGATTGCCTCTCTTAAGAAATGCATAAAAGAGGACTTCTAGAACTTCTGCTTCAAGCACTGCCAAGAACAATAAAACAAATGTGTTCAAAGTGAGAGGAGTATTTTAAGAGGGAGTAACAGAAATGTGTTTTACTATACTAAAATTTTAATACAAACATGAGCTGCATATTTTAGTGATATCTATTGTTATTCAAATACATATTTGAATAAATATAGAAGGAAATTTCTCTAAATATTGACTTATATTATAGGTTAACTGGCATAGGCGACATCGAAGCAACCAGAGAAGGATAAAAAGCACACCCTCAGCTGGGAAAGTAAAAAACAGAAACTTAAGTGGATAGAATGAGAAAAAAAAAAAACTTTAAGGTGCCAGCAAGATAGCTCAGCAGACTAAGTGCCTGTTTAGGCAAACGCAGGAACCCAGGTTCAATCCCCAGTACCATATGCTGTGCTGGCCCCAACCCTGGGTGCGCTGAGCCCACCGTTAGTCTGGACATAACGAGACACGCCTGTAATCCCGGTGCTGGGAAGACTGAAAACAGGAGGATCACTAGGAATCAGAGCTCCATAGTGAGACCCTGTACCAAATACATTTTAAAAAAGTAGTAAGAACCAACAGAAAGGTCAATAGTTGGATATATATATTAAAAATGGAAAGTATTATAATCTGCAGAGTTACAAATGTAGATAGTTCCAACTGCAATTTGTATTCACAACTTGTGTGGCAGAAAATCATATAACATATTCAATCATAAAAATTTACCTGTTATGCTGTGCAGTAGGGAGTATACTAGGTAAGAGGATAAAATAATATTTGAAACAGACACAATACCTGCCCATTACATTTATTGCTAGTGAGTAACACAGAGGGAAAATACTCAAACAAATTGAAAATTGCTAGCAGGACAAAGAAATGTATTTGGACACAACTAAATTTTCCAATTAAATAAAAACCCTCAAGAATTTAGGGTAGTACCAGGAAATGAGGCTAGAAGGCTAAATGAACCAGAAGATGGTGTATTAAGGATGTGTAGTCAAGAAACAAAGGGAAGCTATTAAATATTCTTGTGTAGGAAGTGGCCTAATTTAAGATAAGTTTTAAGACAAATAATTTGCCAGCAATTTGTAGGATAGGATGGTAAAGAACAACATGGTGGTTGGGAAGTTTGGTTGTTCAATTAGGGTGAATATCTGAGTGAGAGACAGTGAGTCTACACTATAATCAAATAATTGGGGGCAAAATATAATAATTAAAGAATTAAAATCAGTTGTGTGTGAACTGCAGTTGAAGGAAAGTGAAAGGATAAAATATTTACACATGAGGGCAAAGTGGAAGGCCAACTGAAAGAAAATTATGATAATAAATCCTTTGAGACTATCAAAGACACCAGGGTGCTGACCTGGTTTGTGAAGAAAGATGCAAATAGTGCACTAGGAAGCTTATTCATTAGGAGCTGAAAATGAGGGCATAGTGCTTTGAAAAGGAGGGGAGGCAAAAAAGGCATGGGAATCTATGCCCTAGGAATGAATCCTATTCCTGAAGGAGAAATCACAGAAAGACAAAAGACATGTTTTTAAGCTAATACTTGCTAAAGACCTCTAGAAAGAGGCCAAAAAAGAAGCAAGCAAAAGAAATGCAAGGGTATATTAGTGCAGGAAATAGAGCTAATTGAGTATAGATAGAGATGATATGCTATATATAATCATATATATTACATATAATCATATAAGAAACAGCAGGGAGAAACAGAAAGAGAGAGAGAAAGAGACAGAGAGAGAGAGACTGATTCATGCGATGATGATTATGGACAGTAATAATAAGTCCTGTACTCTGCAATCAACAAGTTGGAGGCAGAAGACAGCTAGCAATGAAGCTCCACTTCCTATCTAAGACCTGAGAACCAAGAGAACCATTGATAACAGTTCCAATCTGAGTTTGAAGTCCTAAGAACCAGAGAGCCACAGGGTGAGTGGCTCTAAGACAACAGAAGAGCAGCCAGAACCTTCACCCTACTGACAGAGGTACACAAAACTCTCCAGTGAGCGCCAGGTCTTCAATCTTTGATCCTTCAGATCTCCAACACACAGACAGCCCCCTTTACGTCTTTCTATCCTGACTCTGAAAGTGGCCACCATAGGCTATTTTGTAAATCTTTATATTTATATATCTTCTACTAAATCTATTTTTCTGGTGACCCCTGATAGAGATTTGAATGTTAATCTCTTCCAAAAATAACCCTCACTGCTATACTCAGAAATAATGCTTCACCCAGTCCCTGGGTACTTCATCGCCCAGTCAAATTGACATATGAAATTCATTTCCGCAGAGAAATATATCTAGAGTCACATCTGTCCTCCCTTTTCTAAAGGGCAAACTGCTAATGAAGTAAGAAAAGTTCAGTCTAAGTTCTTTTTTTTACCATTCATCTTCACCTGTGATATTTCCAGGGCACTAATCATTACTGTACAACCTCATATAATAATTGATCTAAATCACCTTGAGGTAGAAACTGTCATTATTCTATCATCAGCTAATGGCAGTGGCCCCCATGAGCAGCTGCCTAGGGGCTTCATAGGGCAAGACGAAAACCTTAGGTCTAATCTGAAGCATGCTACACATTCTCTAATCTGAGGCATCCTGGATATTCTCTGCTTATTTATTTAGTATTGTCCACTATAGACCTACTTTCCTTCTGAACTGTAAATTTGCTCCCACTCACAGGAATATCTAATTTGTTAATTCTGGGACATGGTACGTATAATTTTTCAACTTGGTATTATGTGGAATGAACTAAAATATAGTGCAGTATAATCTCTCATGTTTTTATTTCATTAGACCAAGAAAAAATAAAAATTGCTACAATATAAGTATTATCAATAAGTATTTCAGTTAACTTAGTCACATAAACACAACAGGTTTATACATACACACACATAGGCACACACAAAAAATACAGAATCTGGACTAATTTTTATAGGAAGAGGTCATTCTAGGGGAATATGCTTAAACTTAACATTTTACACCCTCAGAAGAAAAAGCCATGGTTTCCACATGTATACATTATTTTTTCCACTTCAATTTATATTATTTTTTCAGTAGTGAGACTTTGGTGGGTTTTTAGTTTTGTTTTGCTTTTTTAAATAACTTTATTGAGAAACAAATAGCAATGAGACAGTTTCAAAACCGATTAGTAGGACAGTTTCAATAATTATATATTGTATATTGTTGTCTTAGTGGTTATTCATTGTATAAGATGCAGACATGATATCCTGTCCACAAACATGATTAGAACAAATCTTTCTATTCATTGAATTGAGAGAATGTACCTGTATATCTATCCTATTTTGAATGTACAGATACAAAATGGTTGTTCATTTGTATCCCCTTTTTTTGTTTAGTTTTGTCAGAGAGGGATATTCCATTGTCATTTAAATATAGTAGGTGAGTGAATTCAGCAAATACATGTATAATTTCTTCAGTAGCCACACATGCACGTAAACATAAGGAGACAACAAGATCACAAAGGCCTGCACTGAACCAATCTCTACAGTACTTTTAGAAAGAGAATCTGATCAAGTAACTACTAACTCAACTCCCAAAGCCCACACAACATATACACACACAGTGTCAGAGATCACAAGGAACTGCATTATTTGGAAAGCCTCACTAATAAACTGCAGTCCAGTGAGCACTTTTGAAGCAGCTGGGTTAGCCTAGATTTGGTTTCCATGGCAATAAATACTGAATTGTGATCTGCTATACCCCATCATGAAGAGAAGAGTCAAAAATCAGGAAAATATTTCACTCAGTGCTAAAACATATGTATCAAAAACAATTGCCATTGCCCTTAAAGTGTTCAGAATAACATTTTATGAGAATGTAGGTGCTTACTCTAAAGCAAATGAGGAATATTTACAAACTCACTAAATAGCATGCTGAATTATGCAGAGCCCCAACAGATCTACATGAATGACAAGTGATTTAGGGTTGACCCCAACCACTGTGCCAAAACTTGGCCAACTTGAACTGTGCTCTGTAAGCACTAGAGGGCTGTCACCATGGACTAACTTCTGGCTGTGATCTTCAGAATAACATTTCTCTATTTTTAAAAAAACTGACCTGAAAGACACACAGCTTTTGTGAATAAATGCTTTAAACAAGAAGCAGTTCTGACCATTAAGTAGACTCAAAACAAAACTGCTGCGATGAACAAATAACAAATGCACAATGTGTCCGTTTTTGCTAGGTAGGGCCCTCTGCTTTAACTTTGACTTGTACTTTTTTCTTAACACAGTTAAAAGGGACATTATTCTACAAATATAGTTCCAGAATATTTCAGAATTTTATTCTGCCTACTTCATGGACATATATAATCTTAACATATCTATATGTGTAAAGCAAGCCTGAATTCTTTTAGAGTCTGGTTGGAACCAGGGAGAATGGTGATAACTATTTACTGTTAACTGCATCACTTATTTAACCTTCAGTAATTCATAATACACTTGATCTGTGCTGCAGGGCACTCAGTATACAAAATCAAAAACTATAAAGCCTTTCCCTCACAGAATTTAGAGTATAACAGAGATACATACCTATACAGTTATGATTAGATATCCATAATTACAATTTCCATAGCTTCAGATATTTATGGTCAACTATGGGCAGCATGGAATTCTCTATATAAAGCATAGTAAAATATATTAAAGGGGAGAGGGATACGGAGACAGAGAGAGACAGAGAGAGAGAGAAAGATAGAGAAAGAGATGTCCATATAACTTCTATTGGCGTATAACTCTTCTATTTGTTATTAGCTGTATTGTTGTTCAAGTACACGCCTGTACCTAATTTATAACTTAAAGTTCATTATAGGCATGTACATATAGAAAAAATGTATGTGTGTGTGCATGCGTGTGTATGAGAGTGTGTGTGTGTGTGTGTGTGTGTGTGTGTGTCCATGCCCTGGTTCTCACCGTTGAGATGTAGCACTTAACACTCAGAACTTAAAGAAAGAGGGGTGTATTTAGGCTCATGGTCTCAGCCCATGGTCAGCAAGCTCCAAGAAGAAACAGGATGGCATTGGGGCATGAGCAAGAGAATATATTCAGAACACTTGGCAGCCAAGGAAAAGAGAGAAAGGGAGATTCCAGAGATGAAGAACATGTTTTTCCAGGTCACATCCAGTGGCCAACCTCCAACAAGGCTCCAAATCCTAATGGTACATTCAGCTACTGAATTTATCCACGACTAAAATACTCATGCTTGAATCAAACAGCCCCACCTCTGAACACACTAATCTTTTGTGTAGAAAATGCCCTACATCTTTCCTTTTTTTTCTTTAATGTATCTTAGTACAGGGTCTACAGGGTCTCAATACACAGATCGGACTCATAGTGATCCTCCTGTTTCCCAAGCTCTGGGATTACAGGCAGGCACCACCACGCCCAGTCTCAGTTATCATCTCAGTACACCCCAGGGACAAGGCCAGCACAGCATGGTGGGGATCGATCCCCAGTCCCTTTGGATACTCTATATCTTAACTATATCAGTGTGTGTTGGGGGCAGACAATGAAGTGTTATACTATGTGCAGTTTCAGACACCCACTGAGGGTCGTGCAACAATTCTGGGTAGTCCAGAAGGGAATGCTGTCATATGATAATGACTGTGCTGGTGTGGTGTGAATCGTTTTTGGTTTCCTGTCTCCTTAAGGAACAAAACTACTTCATGTGGTGGCCTTAATCCCAGAACCTGAAATCAAGGCAACATGTTAATTCTTAAGCCATCTATTCCCTAATCCCCCATCAATTTTCTAGCTGTTGGACTTCTTACTGAGCACTTCTGCCTCCAGTTTTCTGGTACATTGTTCTGTGTCAAGAGAACATTCTTTATTCAGTCTCAACTGGCGCATGGTCCCCACAACTGTAAGATATGTTTCCCTTGCAATTGGTTCTCACAGCACCATATTCCTCTGCGTTGTGCTTTCTAGCTTTAGTAGTTTTTGTCTTGAATTTTCTATCAAGCGCAGTGAAGAGTATGACCAACTCTTAAAAGTTAACTTGCATCCCCGGTTGTAAGTTAATACAATAAATCTCTAATATTTATTAATTAAATCATATTTCTGAGGCCCTTTGTTAGATGATGATATGATAGAATAATGAAAATTATTCTATGACAACCTGAGGCATACGTGAGCACAGTTAAGCTACTTAGCATAGCATGGGATGACCCAAACCCACAAAAAAGAAGTTTGCTATGTGATGTAATAGTGTAGCTGAATAGATTATTAATAGATTGTGTCAGGAAAAAGATTTTTGGAAAGCTTTACTAAAATACAGAAGTTTCTATATTGTAATTCATTCACTTTCTACCCAGCAAAAGGGTGCCAAAAATTATTTTTAAAATTTATTTCAAGTGATATATAAAAGCATAAAAATCATATATATTTATCAGGTATCATGTGATGTTTTGAAATAGTATATTACTCATATATATCTCCTCAAATATCTGTCCTTTACTATTAAAATACTCAAAATCTTTTCTTCTAGCCTATCAGAATATAGTGCATTATCATTACCTATGATCATAATAGTTTACAATAGCACACCAGACTTCCTACCTCTCACTATAATTTTGTATCAGTTATCCAACTCCCCATTCCACTTTGATCACCACCCCTAGCTTTTGGTAAGCATTATTGTACTCTCATACCTCTCTGAGATCAACACTTCTTGGTTCTACATGAGTTCTCCACAGATGACTTAGTTCTCCATTTCCAAGCCCTGTTGTCATAAATGGCAGGATTTCATTCTTTGTATAGCTGAGTAGGATATCATTGTGTATATGCAACACGTGGGTACTTTGGGTTTTTTTCTTCCATTTCTTAACTCTTGTGAATAATGTTGCAGTGAACAGGAGAGTGAAACTATCTCTCACCATACTAATTTTGTCTTCTTTGAAATAGCGTACCCATTAGGGATTGCTTGTATACATAGTACTCTATTTTTAACTTTTTTGAAGAATATCCAGAATGATTTATACAATGGTTGTACTAATTTACATTCCCACCAACAATTGTTCCCTCTTCTCTATATCTGTACCAGTAGTTTTATTTTAAATCTTTTAGAACAAAACCATTCTTCACAAGGAGAGATACATCTCATTTTGATTTTGATTTGTATTCCCCTGATGAGTAGATTTGATAATTTTTATTCACTTCCAGCCATTTCTATGGTGATTTTCAGAAATACCTACATAGGTCTACTGCTCAATTTTTTGATTGAGTTATATGAGGTGATATGCTTTGGAGTTTTGGACTCATCTCTATATTATGCATTATCCATTCAATAGTTTACAAATATTTTCTCATGATGTTGACTGTATACTCAATACACTGTTTCCTCTGTAGTACAGTTTTTAATCTTAGAAAAATATTTCTGAAATGAATATATAACATGAGATTAATAATAGATTGAGCAAGGTCCAGGGAGATGGTTCAATGGAATAAGTGCTTCCCTGGCAAGCACAAGGGCCTGAGTTCAATTCCTGGTTCCACCAAAAAAAAAATAAATAAATAATAATAATAATAATAATAGATTGAGCATTGTAAAAAATATTTACAAACTTAAATGAATCTAAAAATAAAAAATGTGTAAAATAAACATGAAGAGCTTAAAGATCAGTCATATAATAATTCTCTCTGTGCCAAAATAAAAAAAACCATATTCATATAATTAGAAGAGGCCAGGGCACACTGAGACTACAATTGAGACTGGACATGGTGGCGAAACCCTGTAATCGTAGCTCTTGGGAGGCTGTAAACAGGTGGATCACTATGAGTCTGATCTAGGAGTGAGACCCTGAACACCCTGTAGACCCTTCCTAAAATACAAAAAAATAAAATAAAATAAAGATTTACAATTTCTGAATTTAGTTAAAATATAGCACTGCACTTCCAAGAAAAATAAACCTTTTGCACAAGAAATATGAATAAAATCATACTAAGATACACAAAAATGAAATTGTCCAAAATTAATTGTAAGGAAAAAAATTATTAAAGCATATACATAGGAAAAAATATTAGCTATGGAAAAACAAAATTAAATAGCATTTTATTGCACATTAGAAAAATAAAAAAGAGCAAGTAGGTAAGAAACTAAATGTACTTATTCAAAGGACTGAAAAAAAAAAAAGATCTGTACTCATTGAATTTTATATTTAGCAAACATACCTTTGAAAACTAAAAGTGAAATATTTTCCAAACTAGAAATATTCTAGTACCTCCAGACGTAGCATATAGAAAATAACAAATATCATAATCCAGAAGGCAAGACAGGTTGCTGTATAGTCCTGGATAAAGAATAAAGAGCTCTCAAAATGGTAGTTATGCAGGACTATGTAAAATATAATTATATTAGGTGAACCCATTTAAAATGTCATTAAAGAGTTCCACAAAACTGTGTCTATCTTATGTCAGGTTATATACACACTTTTCATAAATATGTGTGTATATATATATATATATATATATATATACACACACACACACACACACGTGTGTGTGTGTGTGTGTGTGTGTGTGTGTGTGTGTGTATAAAAGGCAAGAAAGAACTAATATAAAGTCAATGGAAAATGCAAATGCACTTTTTGAAATTTCTAATACTAGGAGAAAAAATCATATGTTGTCTTATAAGTAGATTGGAAGTCAAAGAAACAGTATAAATCATAAAACGAACATTAAAATTAAAAAATATTCATAAAATTAATTAAATATTACTTAATTCAAAATTAAATTAAATATTTTAAAATAAAATTCAAAAATTAAAATTAAACTGTGAGTCCCACTAAGAGGCCAGAGTGAAGTGTATCCTATGTGCAAATGTATGATCAATTCAGAGTACTCACACAGTATTTAATTAGGTTAATATAAACAAAAGTATCAACTAAGAAAAAGCTTTCATAATAGTAAAGAATTACTAAGAATAAAACATAACGAAAATGCTGGAATGGCACATGTATAGCCAGCCCTTCTAACAGTTTGGGGATGGGATATCGCACAAAGTTCTAGTATGTGGTGAACGTGGTAGTTATTTTTAGTCTTCATACCAGTGATATGAATGATTTGTATTACATGTTTGCCACATGAGAGTATTCTAAATTTGTCTCACAGTTATTCTTTCCAATAAGTTTTACAGCATCCAACTTTGTCTTCTTACTCATCAAAGTCCCTTTCACTTTGAAAAACTCCTTTCCTATAGGACAAATCTGGTGGAGATAGTTTTTCAACTTTATTCATCTAAAAATGTTTTATTTCTATCTCATTTCCAAAGAACCTTGCTGATATAGTGTTCTTGTTTTGATTACCTGAAATTTATAATGGATTTATAAGAGGTGACAAAAAACCCACAGTTAGACTTCAGATACTTGCAATTGAAGGTGATGATATAGTGAGCTTAAGTTTCCCATGTTTTCACCAACACAAAGATTTATTTTAAAAATATGATGAGATCACAAACTTAGTGATGTTAACCCAAAAAAGAAAATATATTAGTTGTGTTCTGAGCATACTTCCCTGTTCCATCTCAGATTAGATAGATTTGCTGAATTCAACAGCTATAATGAATCCATTCACTTTATAGAGGTGAGGAAAAAGGCAAGGGAGATAGGTTCAGAAAATAGTTTATTTCTGAAGGTGCAGGGGTCAACAGAGAGAGATGGGTAGAACAGGAATAGTTCAACATCGGGTGAAGGCTTCTACTAAATTCATCTCTAGATAACATGCAACCTCACCATCACAAGCCCCCACACAGGACAGTTAATAACTTTATAAATCATTAATCAACTCAAGAATGAGTTTTAACAAAAATATCAACAGATTTCACCTAAACAAAGGTATTAATTATATTTCAAAACAATGAACCCAAGATGTGATTTTAAAACTCCCTAAATTATGAACAAAAAGAATAGATCCAAATATTTTCTATATTGTTAGCATGAGGACACTAGATTCCTATCACTTCGTATCACAGATCTAATTTTCCTCCAACATTTAGATCAGTCTCCAATCAATAAACAAA
Organism: Ctenomys sociabilis; assembly: GCA_004027165.1. Taxonomy (NCBI): domain Eukaryota; kingdom Metazoa; phylum Chordata; class Mammalia; order Rodentia; family Ctenomyidae; genus Ctenomys; species Ctenomys sociabilis. The sequence continues at coordinate 39,162 of PVKA01004130.1, read as the reverse complement.
CTTAAATATATAAAATAGATACACTTCTCTAAAAAGATAGATTTGTTTATTTATTTATTCAGTGAACCAGTAAATCTTGCAAAGAACCTTTTTTGACATGTACTGTGTAAGCGAACATTTCAATTTCCCAACAATGTGTCAGGTCCTGGGATTCTTTTTTTTTTTTTTTTTTTTGTCTTTTTGAGACAGGGTCTCACTATGCAGTTCGGGCTGGCCTTAAGCTCACTTTGTAGCTCAGGCTGGTCTCCAACTCACAACAATCCTCCTGCCTCAGCCTCCCAAGTGCTGGGATTACAGGCATGCGCCACCATGCCCGGCTTAGGTCCTGGGTTTCATCCCAAGAAACACAATAACAATGACACTAAAGGAGAGAAAAGAATAGGTCCTGGTTTTTTTTTTTTTTAGGTCCTGGTTTTGAAGCAATCAAAACCTATTAAAGAGAAATAAAATACTAGTGCACCTCACTATTCTGAAGATTTTGTGGTTGTTGTTAATCAGGTCACATTGTATACAGATGTTGAAATGCAACAAACCCTACTAGAATATACAAGTGGTAAAATCTTACCAAGGTCTACAAGGTGTTCAGTCTCAGTACTAGATCAGCCTCATAATGATTCTCCAGTTTATAGACTCCCAAATGCTGGGATTATGCCACCACACCCAGTCTCAATCATATCAGCGTGCCCAGGGGTGGGCTGGCATAGTAGGCCCAAGGATAGAACCCCAGGCCCTTGTGCCTGCTTGCAGGTGCTTTAATCTGAGCTATTTAGCTGGCCCATCAAAAGTATTTTTAAAGACTTTTAAACTGAATCATAACATAAGTCTAGTAGACAAATAAATAATGAATATTGAGCTTTATGAATTTATACAAACACTTAGAGGTAGTCTTCAAATATAGAAATAAAAAGATTACCAGAACCTTTTCTTCCCAAAAGATACATTCATTTTTTTCTAAGACCAACAATTACTCTGCTTTTCATACTTCAGATTATTTCTGTTATATTAAAATTTTTATATAACTGAAACTATACACTGTATATTGCTTTTTATTTCAACATCAAGAATTTTATCACCATTGTTAGAAGTAACAAAAGTTTATTGCTTTTCATTACCCTAATGTATTTTCTCATTCTATTATATAATGGACAATTTAGTTTTCCAATTTGAGGAAATTTTGAGTAATAATGAGATGAAAATTCTTTATAAGTTTACCTGGTAACAGTGTGTATGCTTTGTTGCTCAGTATAAAAACATGAGTCAGTCTTATATATGTTCAGTTTTCATACAGTACCAGGTTTCCTAAATACCAGTGCCAATTAATAATCATGAGTGTATCATAGCTCCTGCTATTTTACCTTTTTTTGTGGTGCTGAGGATTGAACTCGGGACTTTGTGCTTGCCAGGCAAGTGTTTACTCTACTGAGCTGTTTCCCCAATCCTTTACCTCCTTTCTAACCCTTAGAATGGATACTTTTTAATTTTAGCCTTCCATGGTTATTGGTCTAGTATTGAGACTCTGAAAACCCTGTAGACCTTGGTAAGACTTTACTACTTGTACATTCTAGTAGGGTTTGTTGCATTTCAACATTTGCATACCATGTGACTTGATTAACAACAACCACAAAATCATCAGAATAGTGAGGTGCACTGGTATTTTATTTCTCTTTAATAGGTTTTGATTGCTTCAAAACTAGGACCTACTCTTTTCTCTCCTTTAGAGTCATTATCACTGTGTTCTTGAGAAGAAACCCAGGGCCTGACACATCGTGATTTTTAACTTGGATTTGCCTAACTAATGAAAGTAGGCACATTTTGTTGTTATTCAGCTATTGCTTATCTTCTTTTGAAAAATGCCTGTTCACATCTTTTGCCCACTTTTCTTTCTCAGTTAATATATTTTTCTTATTGAGCCATATGATTGGTTCTAATCTCAAATAAGGCTTTTGTTGATATATTACTGCAATTCTCCTTGTGATGTTTTATAATTAGAAATTAGTATTTTACTAAAATTAATTTCTCAATTTTCATTGTGCTCATCATTTTCTGATTATAAGAAGTTTTGTGTAGCAAAAGGTCATAAAAACAAATCATGTTCTCTTAGAAATTTTGTTATCTTTCATATTTACATTTATGACTTAGTTGAAATTGATTTTCTGTTCTGTGTCATGAGTAGAACAAAATATCTTTTTTGTGACTTTTCCATTAATCCAACATAATTTAGTAAATTTCTTCCCGTAGAGCCCTGCCCCTCTATCCTACATCAACTGCTCATGTAAATCTAGATCTTTTTCTCAGTTTCTATGCTAGTGATTTATACAGCAATCTTTGCATAAAAATTATACTACTTTAATTAATACAGCATTAAAATAAGTCTTGGTAATTGACAGTATAATTTTACAGATTTGTTCAACTCCAAGATTGCCTTGCCCTTTGAACTTCCATATTTTTAAATTTTTTTAGTGTATTTAGTACAAGGTCTACAGGGTCTCATTGCATAGATCAAAATCGTAGTGATCTTCCCGTTTTTCAGCCTCCCAAGTGCTGGGATTACAAGCATAATCCACAGTGTGCCATTATGCCTAGTCTCAATCACTTTCTCAGTGCACAATAGGGATGGGGCCAGCATGGCATTCCAGGGATGAAATCCCAGTCCCTGCATCTGCCTAAGCAGGCTCCTTAGTCTGCTGAGCTATCTGGCCTGCCCTCCATATAAATTTTTAAGAATCAACTTATCAGGTGCCAAAAATAAATTAATTTATTGGGATTTTGATAATGATTTGATTCAATCACTATAAATATCAATAAGAAAGGTTAACAGCATTACAATATGGAATATTCCAATCTACAAATTTCCATGTATGTACTTTTTAAGTTGCTCACAACATAGTTCACTGTTCCTTGGAGACAGTTTGAATATTTTTGATAGATTCATTCCTTGGTATTTGATGTTATTCATACTACTTTAAAATTTTATTATTTATAAATTTCATTTCTAAATGTTTGTTGCAAGTCTAGAGAATAAAATTGAACTTTGTGGAGTGATTATATATTGAATGAGTCTGTTAACTTTACTTAATCAATTTGTTTGTTAATTTTCAATTATGCCATCTAAAATAATACTTCCTTTTTTCCTATGCTTACATCTTATACTATTAAAATTCATTGCCTCCTGTATTTCCATGTTTCTATCACCAATTATTTTTTCTTCCTTGTGCAAAACAGACCTTAGAATTTCTTTCACTTTGGGTCCACCAGCAATAAATAGTCCTATGTTGTATTCTGTCTGGAAATATACTTACGTCCTGTTTTAAGCTTTCTGTTGAAGTAGAATATATATATATACAGATATAGTATACTTATAATTTTAGAACAAGGTGAATTTTTTTTTCAAACTAAACTAACCACTGCTTGAATTGACTGGATCACAGCAACTCTCGCAAGGATAACTTGCTCACGACTTCTAACAATCCCTTTTAACTTTGCTTTTCTTTTTCTTTTCAAGGATACTTCTCTTTGCCATGCCTGTTTCCCTCAAGATTTCAATTGGGAGATTCACCTATACTGCTGTGCATAACATTGGCTATATGCTTTGAAATGCAATTGATGTGAGCCGGGAAGATAGCTCAGTAGAATAAGCACCTGCCTGGCAAGTGCAGGGTCCTTAGTTCAATCCCTGATACTTCAAAAGGAAAGAAAGAAATACAACTGATGAGCCATAAAAATATGTATAATTTCATTGTTCAAACATATTTCCATTTGTACTTCCAGCCACAAAATATGAAAGTAGTAACTTTTGCCATTCCAGTTAATTGTTAGTGTTTACCAACTTTTTCATCTTAGTTTTTCTGGTGGGTGTATAATAGCAGTACAAGATAGCTATTTTAATTCATAGTTGCCACATGACAAATCCAGGTGAGCATCTTTTCAGCTGTTTCTTGGCCACTGGAAGTTTTGGCTTGATATTGATATTCTTATTGTTTTACCTGTATTCTACCTGGGTCTGATATTTTCCTTATCAGTATACACAAGCTCTTTATATATCATGGGTACATCTCTAATTGGATGTGTATATGGTCAACACATTCTCTGACTTTGGGCTGCTTATACTGTCTCAAGGGTGTATTTTTATAAATATAAAATATTAATTATAAGATTTTAATCATGAATTCATTGATCATTGCTAGTATTTATAAATACATTTGAATTTTGTATATTGGTCTCATATCCTATAATCTCGGTTACTTCCATTCTTTCTAGAAACTCTTTTACAGATTGGGTTTGACTTTCTACATATACAGTCATATACTGTCTCCAACTAAAGGTAAGCTTACTTGTTTCTTTCCAGTGTGGATATATTTTATTTTACATTGCATTGCCTGGATCCAAAGTTGATATTACTTTTCCTGATCTCAAGGAGAAAGTATGCAGCCTCTCCATTAAGTTTGGTGTCAGCTGTACTTTAGTATTACAGGGCTTCCCCAGAAATAACAGGAAGAATTATAAAAGGGGAACAATGGTATTACACAAAAACTGAAGTTCTTTTGATTTTAAGAAAGAAGGGCTATCCAAATAGCTCAGCATATTAAAGCACCTGCAAGTAGGCACGGAGGCCAGGGGTTCCATCCCTGCACCAGCTGTGCTGGCCCCACCCCCAGGGTGTGCTGAGAAGGCATTGAGACTGGGTGGCACCACTGAGACTGGGTGTGGTGGCACAAGCCTGTAATCCTAGCACTTGGAGGATGTAACCAGGAGAATCATTATGAGTCCAATCTAGTAGTGTGACCCTGAACAATCTATAGACTCTTCCCTAAAAAATACAGAAAGAGAGAGAGAGAGAGAGAGAGAGAGAGAGAGAGAGAGAGAGAGAGAGAGACGAAGAAAGAGGTAGAGCTACTCTTTCCTGGGAATTAATGCTAAAATTGTACTTTATAACTTTATAGCTTAACTATTGTTGAAGATATTTATGACCACAGGTTACCAGACAACTAAAATCCTTGTTTTATATTTAAAGAGAGAATCTAAAAGAGCTTCATGAGTATTTGTGCTGTGGAATTTCTATTCATTATATGATGGCAACTAAGGAGAGTGAAATGGTTAGAAATAGCTGGAGCAGATGCTGGGGCCCGGAGTTCATCCCTAGGCCTGCTGTGCCAGCCCCGCCCCCAGGGTGCTCAGAGATTGTGATTGAGACTGGGCATGGTGGCACACACCTGTAATCCCAGCACTTGGGAGGCTGTAAACAGGTGGATCACTATGAGTCTGATCTACACAGTGAGACCCTGAACACCCTATATACCCTGCCTTAAATACAAAAAATAAAAAAGAAAGAACTAGAGCAAATGGCTACCAATAAAAGAGAATCTGTGAGCCCTACCAAGGTATCTCATTCTCCAGATACATAACAAGAAGTAGAACAGAGTAAAGAGTACGCATATTCATTCACAATATAGACCTCATGCTTAACTGAGTTTCTTAAACATAACACTATTCCAAAGTGTGTTGTGTGTCAGCACTAATCCTTGTGTACCAGCCAGGTATTGTGGCACCTATAATCCCAGGAGGCTGAGGCAAGAAGATCCTAATGGGTCTGAGGCCAGTCTAGGATGAGCTCAAGGCTAGTCTTAACTACACAGTGAAATGCTGCCTCAAAAAGAGAAAAAAAAAAAAAAAGTCAGTCATGATGGTGCACACCTGCAACCCCAGCACTAGAGAGACTGAGCCAGAAGGATAATGGAATTTAAAGCTACCCTGAGCTCCATAGTGAGTTCATGAACAGCCTGGACTATACAGCAAGATCCTGGCTTAAAAAATAGATAACTAAATAAATAATCCTTAGGTACCAATAATATCTTATATTCTACTATCACCTTTCTTTGAATTATAAATCCACCAGTAAATCCACAAAGGCATATTTGGCCCAAGGAATTCTTAAGTGGTTTTCTTATCCTATCTCTCTGTGTGTATTATCATTTTATTCTCTCTTACTTTATTGTAGGAGGTAGTTCAAAAACCTGTCAGTTTAAAATTTCAGCTTAAGAATTTTAACTCAGATTTTTAACTTTGAGCTACTTGACAACACTCTGCTGTATGGCAGAATTATTTTCTCTATATAGATGAGAATGAGCAGGAAAGGTTAAATGCTTTGCTGATTAAATGGAGGAGCCAGCATTAAAATTCAGATAAAATGATTGTACATCATTTTTTTTTCTTTTTCAATATAGCACGCTTATTAATATTTGGCAAAAAGACAGAATGAGAAAGCTTTAAACAAGGGTTTTTTCCAAGGGTGTTCAAGTCTACCTTGCCTGAAATATTATCTTGTGCCTTTTAGTGTACCAGTTAGTAAGAGCTAGGATACATGGTAAGTGTTTCAGATGCATTATATTATTTCTTTCTTCAACAACTTCATATCTCTGTTGTCACTGGTAGACAAAGTGTAGAGACAGAGTCGCGATTTTTGTTGATTTGCCCCAGCAAACCAGCAGTAGCTTTATGGCTGCGTAGCAGATAATCACAATCTCTGCGAGCCTGAGAACATACCCATTCCGCCTGCAGCAGTCAGCGCATCTTCTGCAGGCTTGAACTCAGCTGGGAGCCTCTAAGTGGACCCAGAAATTGTTCTGAGTGTCAAGTTCAGCCAGTCCCTTTTTAAGATGGCTCCTGGCCAATCACCCTCTCCCACAGGATAGCTGAGCCCTCAGCACTCAGCCCCAGAGAGTGCAGTACTTCATGTCCATTGGTGGCCTCCTCTGCAGCCTCTCTCTGCAGAGGCCTCTCAGTATGTCTGCGGGCTTGAACCACTCTCCCATGCCGTGAGTCTCAGCTCAGGGGGAAGGCTCAGCTGACCACCGTCTTCTTCATAGAAGCGTCTCTGTCTACTCTCCCCATGGGCTTCAATTCTCACTTCAGATCCTCCCACTTCCCACCTTCTTGTCTTCCTCCTATTACTGTACTCCAGTGCCTGGACAACAACTATTAGAGAGGCTCTTTCTCTGCTATAAGCTCTCTGCCATCTTCCTGGAAGTCCCCCTCTTCACCAACATCATAGAACACTGTCCTCATTTTCATGCAAATGCTCTAGAGCTTATGGGAAGCACAGAACTCCCCTCAAAGCACAAATTAATATGTAAAGGCAGTAGGCTCCTGGGTGCCTGTATTTCTGACTAAATAAGTACACTGACTTATGTTCTGGTATCATGTTGGACCATACATTTCTCATATTCTGGGAAGTTTATACTCTCATATTCCATTCTCAAATGTGTGAAAGGTGGTCATGAAAATGAGAAATGAAGGTTATTGTGCACAGCTCTAAGAGAGAAATTGTTCTAGCATTCAGTGGTTCCAAATAGCCCGATCTATTTCAGCATAACAAATAATCTCTTAATAATCACACCTATTTGAAAAGTGAAGTGACAGCATTCTACACCTTGTTTGAACTTGTGGTTTTGCAGGCGTACACATTTATCAGCTTTCTCTGAGAGTGTAGAGGGCTCAGCACTCAATTTTATTGGATATGAGAGACAAAGTAGAAAACATTCCTGAGCTCAGTGGAGAGGTTATATTTAACATTCTTCCAAACCTAACATTAATATTTTCATTGCAGATATAAAAGAAAATATGAGGTTATTCCAGATCTAAAATGCTTAAAGTACTTTAAATATTGATTATTCTTTGTAGTCATACTTTCAAAATAGTTGATGAATTTGTAGGTGTTGCCTCATGAAGATCTCTCTGATAGTAGAAAAGTCATGAGAAGCTTAAATGTCAATTACAGAGCTGGCATGGTATGTCCCTTGTGAACTTCCCAAATTTCACTGGTCAATAACTTAAACTTCAGCCATAAAGACCAAGAAACTTCAGAGTATATTACTAGAGCAAACTTTGAAAGATTAACAGAAACTTTATTATCATAATACACTGGATCTTCTACCAGGACAGATCCTCCATGATGTAAAACAAGCAGCAATCAGACTGTTAATTCAATCATGAGGTCAAAGTAAAGGTTGATGCATGCCTCAAAAATTCATTGAAATCTTTTAGCAGCTTAATCTTCAGGCAGGCAATGGTTCCTAAGAACAACTCTGATTCCTATAAATAATTTTATGTTTTTACTGCTTTATAACTAACAGGGTAGTTTTCTTTGCCAATTTCCTGGGAAGTTTTGTCTTCCTCCTGCAATACAAAAGGCAAAATAATGTGAAAATCTTAATATGCTTAAAAAAATATCCAATGAGTATGCTGTGTACTGTAGGAAATCTGAAACGATTGATAGTACATGACCCTTGTTTTGAGAGTACTTGAAATCTAATAATGAAATCTGAATGGATGACATATAGCCAGCAGACAGACACAGTGTTTCTACATGCATGAAAATACAAAGTGGAATTATATGAAGGCTGTATTAGCTCCCTTTGAATTCCGTGCCTATAATTTGCAAGAGCACATACCTGCATTTAGTTTACTCACTTCATTGCCCTTGTGCATTCTCTCAGAAATATTTGAACATCCATTGTTATCTACGCCATATTTCCCATATTCCACAGTGTTTTACCATGAACAATGTCAATTCATTCAATGAACACAGGAAGTTAATGTTTTTGAAAGAAAGGGACCTCTCTTTTTATTGTGTCAAATATATGGTAAAAGTGAAATTGTTGAGTACCTAATTTGGAATAGGCTCTGCTCTTAACATTTTAATCTCATCAATACTTATGTAACAGAATATTTCAAATATCAGTTTCCTGTTATAGGGGCAGGAATTGAGCTGAGAAAGATTATCTTATTAATATCTCCATAACTGTTGGAGGGTAAGGCTGGTGTTTGAACCCAGTCTGTCTACGTGAATGCCTGATTTCTATCCAGATGCTAATTTCCTTGCTATCCTCATTCTTTTATCACCTGATTATGGTAAGAGATTTTTGTTTGTTTGTTTGCAGAAATATAAATCCAGTGTTCTTTCAATTCCCTAAAAGCTTTTTTCCAGCACGAACTGAAGAGTTACACACACATAAAAGTGACCAGAATTATTAGCCACAACCATTCAACCACCACAACCAACCAAACTGCAGCACAATAAGATGGAAAATGTCTGAAATATAATTCACAGCATTGAATAAAGCTCTGAAATGTAATCTGATTACACTGGGTAGAGTTCTGTGAACAATCTCAGCTGCACCATGAAATTTTTACAAAGAAGAGGGATAGATCTCAAGTGCCAGCTGCTTACTTTGGGGAGCTGCCTGCCATAGCCATTCCTCTAGAGCAGCTAGCTTGTGGGCTGGATCAAAGCTGGGCTGTTCTGAGAACTGACACATCTGCTAGGACATTCTGTGTCAAGGAAAGGATTGTTCAGGAAACATAGCTATCCATTTCTAGACACTCCACATACCTACCTAAAGCTAACATTTGTTTTAGGTCCTAGGAGACATTTTTTTCATGCAAATGTGTGGGAAGTCTAGAGTCTCTTACTATAAAATAAAAATTACGCCATTCAGCATACTGCTGCTGAATGACACAGAAGTGAATGAAAGTAGCACAAACTCCTGCAAAAGAATAGATGAAGAAATAAAAATCAAAGTGTATACTAGATCAGATGGTGATGAGTACAAGGGGAGGGGAGAGAGAGGGAAATGCACCTCTCCCCACACCTTCTCTGGGAATGAAAGTCCTCAGAACAAAAAATGAGCCAGGAATCCCAAGATTTCATGGAGCAATTGGCATCCAAAGAGGTAAGTGGCATGTTAAGCAATCCTGATGGGCCCTGAGCAGACCTTAGCTCAAGCCTGTGGGCGCTGAGGGTCTGAGGGGTGGTGCTTTCGCTGTGTACAAACAGTCTCAGAATACCTGCCCTTCTCATCTTACCGTGGGATTAAAGAGGAAAGAAAGGGCAATTTTATCTGAAGGAACCAGAGTGCCTTGAACTTGAGAAAACAAAACAACAGCAACAAAAAAAAAGGTTTTTGAAAAAGGAAGTTGGAACATATTATCAGTTAATAAAACATATTATAAATCTCTCATCAGTCTCAAAATGACACTGCACCAGTCCAAGAATCAATAGATCAATATATCCGATTTGACAGCCATGAACTAAAACTCAAAATGAAGAAATATTTTGTGTGTGTGTTAGTACACACCTGTCATCCAGCCACCTGAGACGCTGAGGTAGGAGGATTACAAGTTTTATCTTGGTCTATGGTAATTTAGCAACTTAACAAGATCTGTGTAAAAAAAAAAAAAAAAAAAAAAAAAAAAAAAAAAAAAAAAAAAAAAAAAAAAAAAAACACAGAAAAGGTCTGAAAATTTAACTCAGTATAGAGGTCCTAGGTTGAATCCCCAGTAGCGCACACACACACACACACACACACACACACACACACACACAATTTTTAAATTCACTTTTTTACTGAACTCTAGCCCATATACAATAAAATACCCAATTATTAAATACATCTATTCACTGACACACCTTATGCCCTAGGAAGTTTCTAGCACCTAAAAGCTTCCCTCACACCCATTCCCAGTCATCACTATGCTCCTGTACAGATCACAACTTCCCCCTCTTCCACTGCTCGTTAGTTTTACTTATTCTGGAACCTCATATAAATGGCTTTACATAGTACATATACCCCTTTATGGTAGCATTCTTTCATCCGTTATTGGGTCTTTGAGAGGCAGGAAACACAAGCTTGCTTCTTTTCCATTGCTGTACAGCGTAGCTGAATGTGGCATATTTTAGCACAGACATTATTTGGGTTGTTTCTAGTTGGGCCATTACATACAATATTATTATACAGATTTTTTTTCCATATGGCCATTACTATGGTAGATGTCAGTACTCATTTCTTTTGAGCATGAACCAGTGAATGGACTTGGATCATATACATTTCATGTTTAGTATCAGTAGACAGTGCTAAAGGCTGCAGAAAACCTGCAATAATTCACACTCTCACTGCCAAATCATATAAATTCTAATTGTTCTACATTATAGTAACACTGGTTGTTTTCAGGCATCATATATTTACTCATATCTGCAAACATTTATATATTGAGGAACATAAAGCCCAATCAATAATTTCAACATCACTTTTCATGATATAGTGAATTATCCACTTTTATTATTCATATGTTATCTCTTTTTCTGGTCCTCCATCCTGCATTCATTAGAATAAATTCCAGGGCAGCAGCATATTCCTGATTTTGCTTGTATTGCTAGCTAGAATAATGCTTGGCATAAAGTTGTACTCAGGAAACAATCTGTTGAATGATAATTCATAAATAAAATCATTCTGAGAAAATAAGTTAATTCAGTAACTTCAGATTAGTGTTATGCAATCCACTGACATATATTCTCTAATTATGCTGATATTCATATGTGTATGATAGATTGTGCATATGGAAAATGACAGAGAATAAGAGAAATAATATTTTAAGGTAAGTTTTTTTCTGCATAATTAAATCAAGGTTATTTTCCTTTTAATTTTTTTGTATTTTCCAAATCTCTAAAATAAGTGTTGTAGTTACCTTACTCATTGCAAACAAAATCCCCAGCATCCTAGATGAAAGACAGGAAGGCATATTGTGGCTCAGTTTATAGAGGTTTTAATTCATAGTTGCCTGGCTCAAGACAGAGTGGCATGGAAGAGAGGCATCATAGAAAAGAAACACTTCACAGAAGGTAGCAGGCATCAGGGCAAGAAAACAAGCCACAATGATAATAGAGCTTATTTTTCTCCCTTTTAAATTCTATCTTAGCTACCCATTAGGAGTGGCAGCCAAATCGATCAGTGGGCTAATTTAGTAATCACACCCCCCTGATCCTTGCACCCTGAAGCCTACCACTGCACCATAAATCAGTCTCAGCAGCACACACTCTAGGTCCAGCCACCTGCGAAAAGCTCTGCCAATGGCCACATGGGGCTTTTGGGGGACATCCAGATACAAGCCATAACACTACAACTGGCTTCCCAAACATATATGCACAGCCCTTTATGCAAAAGACATTTAATCCATCTCTAAGAGTTGCTAAAGTCCCAATAGTTTCACTATTGCTGAAAAGTCTAAGACCAAAGTCTTCTCCGAGATATAAGGAAAACTCTTAGTTGTGAGCCCTGGTACAAATGAAAACTACATAATTCCAACATATAATGGCACAAGATAGACATTTCCATGCCAAAAGATACAAAGAGCGGATTAGCAAGTAATGGAAGAAAAAGTGTACACAAAATCCATTAGGGCAAACATTAAATCCTACAGTTCTATTTCTATCATCTCCAGAAATCTATAGCAAAATGTAAACTCCAGGAGGGCTTGGGTGACTCCACTTCTATAGCACTGCTAGTGGTTGTAGCCCCCATGGCTTACTCAAGGGCTGGCTCTGCTCCTGCCTTATAGTTTTCATATGACAGTGCACATTCCTGGCTTCTCCAAACTCCTGGAGTCTTCAGATTCACATTCACAGAATTATATACTGTCTTCTCTGGAGCACACTCACTGCCTGGCCTCCTAGTCCTTCTGCAATCTGGGAAAAGCCTTTCTAACCCCATAGCTTTTGTGTTCTGCATGTCCCTAGAACCAGCACCTTGTGGATTATGCTATCATCTGCTGCCAGCTAGAGCTTTGGCCAAACTACTTTCATTCTTGGCTATATGGGTCCAGAATCTATAAACCAAATCCCAAAGAATAGATTCCCTAGGCCACTGTAATTCTTGAAAAGGGTCCTCTGGGGCTCTCATCTCAAAAAAATGTCTTTCACATTTGCAACTCGAAGGCTGCAAAAGTTGCAGTCCTGCTGCTTCTTGTAATCTTGGGACATTTTTTCTGTTGTTTTCTTCTGAAATTCCTGGCTTTTTCTTGCTAATGTTTTCAGCAACAAATTTTTCTTCTATTTCATTTTGGCAGGCTGTACCTCTTCTGAAGCTTCCTTTCTGACCAAATTCACATTCTAAATCTTTCTGCTGGGCTCTCCAGTCTTGATTTTCAACATAACTCTTGCTAAAAGCCTCTAACAGTAGCCATGTCTCCACCTCCACATTAGACTGTCTTGAAATTTCTTCTGCCAGACTAATTAGTCTTCCACTTTTAAACTCAGTCTTAGGCAAGTCTCTGGACAGGAACACAATGTAGGAAAACTTTATGCCAAAGCATAAGATACATCATTTGAATCCAAATGCCAATACAGTCTTTCTTTATAGCCGAAACCTCTTGAACCCAGTTCTATCAGAATTCTAGTATTACTACATCCTGACCAGAATCTCCCAGCCAATACAGCCAACAACTTTCCAGGGTTGCTTTATTTTAACCACAAACTTCTCCAAACTTCCCACAAGCCATTCCCAAAGGCTCCTGAGCTGCATGACCGTATTCATTCACAGCAATGAACCCACTTCTCTGGCACCAAATTCTGTCTTAGTTATTTTTCTTGTTGCTGAGACAAAATACTCAACACTCAAAGCTCAAGGAGGAAAATTCTAGTTACCTCACAGTTTGTAGAGGTTTTAGCCCATTATTGCCTGACTCCAAGTCAGGGTCATATGGAAGATAGGCACTGCAGAAGACAAAAGGCATATAGAAAAAAAAAAAAAAAAAAACCCAACCAACCAACAAGCACCAAGACAATTTCTGTCTCTTATATCTTATCCTTTACATCTATTCTTTATATCTTATCTTTTGCATTTTATCTTATTAGCTCATTTTTATTGTCCCATGGGTGTCCAAGGCTCTGTTTGTTTATTTTTCCAATCTATTTAATTTTAGTCCTTCAAATTGGATAAATACTATCAATCTGTCTTCAAGTCTATTCATTCTTCTCCAATCTGCTCTTGAACCAATTTAGTGAAGTTTTATTTTTAAATTCTATAATTTTTCATTTGACTTTTATTGTTATCTGCTATTTCTTTATTGGAGTTTTGATTTTTTATTTCTTTTGAGAGAATTTGAAGCTGAGTATTGATGTAGGGAGTAAAATATCAAGTAAACAGACTTTCCTTAGACAACTTTGGTCAGTTTCATTGATTCCAGGGGTGGATAGAAATATAGCTGATTCTGCCTGTACTATTACCACATGGGAACTGAGGTACTTTTTGCTTCTGCAAGATAGAATATGGTAATTGGCTCCTTGATCATCTCTATTCACACCACCCAACACATATAGTGGGAAGGGTGGGTAACTGACTGTCTCCTTACTTGGCCTACCTCATTGCTTCACACCCTTAATCCTAGTGTCCTTGATCCTCTCATATACCAAAATCACAATGTCACATCCTTGATCCCAAAAGAATGATGTCAAATGAATCAGTGGGATGACTTAGTAATCACACACTCCATATCCAGCCACTTCTAAAAAGCCCCACCTATGACTATGTGAGGCTTTTGGGAGACACTGAGATAAAAGCCATAACAATAAGCATGATTCCATTGGGGAAAATTACCTTTCAAAAAATGGTATTCTGGCAAAGATATAACAGACCAATTCTTCCCAAGTGGACAAAACAGGAAAACAGAAGTGAGAAGTCTCACTGGCCAGGAAGCTTGGGTCTTAAGGAGTAACGTGGTAGCATACTCTCAATTTTTGTGATTATTATTATTTTTCATATATCAGCAAAACAGAGTTTCAGAAGTCTCCAATTTCTACCGAAAGGCATAGGTTAAAAAAAAAAAAAAACACTAGGGAAAGCTAGAGCCTCTTAAAAAAAAGGGCTAGATAAAGACTGGCTTAAAAATAGAAAATCTTATTGGCAATATCTGCTCTTCTCTCATCAAATACTACACACCGCTTCCTATCCCATTACACATTCAGAGGAACCAATCAATGAGCCAATTAGGGAGGCACTCCTTTACCCATTCTTCTGCCCCTTAGAAGAAGGCAGTGATGCTCTGATTCCACTCCCAGTGGCACTGAGGGAACTGAGCGGAGCAGTAATCTTTCATCAACTGACAGGCTGCAGGGAGCTCCGATTTCCCACTGTGTGTGCTGTGTTGTGTGAACACAGAGGATCAAGAAGCTGATCATCCATATTCCATCTCGCAGAAGCAGAAAGTGCCTCAATTCCCATGCTACAACAGTACAGGCAGAATCTACTGTGTTTATACCCTCTTGTGGCATCAATGAAACTGACTAAAGTTGTCTAAGGAAAAATCTATTTGTTTGGTATTATACTCCCTATATCAATAGGCAGCTTCAAATTCTCTCAAAGAAAATAAAAATCAATACTTCAGTAAATAAATAGAAAATAACAATAAAGGTCAAATGAAAATTGTAAAATTTAAAAGTGAAACTTCACTAAATTGGTTCAAGAGCAGATCAGAGAAGAATGAATAGACTTGAAGACAGATTGATAGTATTTATCCAATTTGAAGAACTAAAATTAGGGTTGATCTGTTAACTCAACAGACTAAAGTGCCTGCTTAGGCACTGGGGTTCGATCCCCAGCATGCCATGCTGGCCCTACCCCTGGGGTACACTGAGAGAGCAATTGAGACTGAGTGGTGAGTGCCTATAACTCCAACACTTGGGAGGCTGAAAATAGAAGAATCACTATGAACCCAATCTGTGTAGTAAGACCCTATAGATCCTGTCCTAAATACAGAAAAAAAAAAAATTTAAATAGATTGTAAAAATAAACAAACAGAGCCTCAGAGACCAAGGAGAAAATACAAAAAAAAGTTAATAGCCATATCATCACAATAAAAAAGAGAGAAAATTTATTCGAACATGGCTGAAAACTCCCCAAATTTGTTAAACAAACAAATCAACCTATAGATTCAAGATGCTGACAGAACACCAGAGAGAGAAGATGTAATGAGATCCATGCTGAGATGTAGAATAATTAAATTCCAAAAGTGTAACTCAATGAAAAATCTTGAAATCACCTCAAGGGAAATGAGGAAATACAAATTCTAATGACTGCAAAATTTCCTTATAAAATCACAGAAGACAGTAACATATTTTCCAAGTACTGCATAAGAACTGTAAATCAACTGCATTTCTTATTTGATTAAATATCATTCAAGAAAAAAAGCATAATTAATTAGGCAATACACTATGTTTCTTTTCACTGTTTTTTTTCAATTCATTTAATAGTTGAAACAAAAATTATAGCATCATTTGATGGGGTGCTCAGTATGTGTTACATGAGGGTCTTAAAGCAGTCATACTTAAAACTGTACACATAGATGGCACACATGTACAGTGGTGCTATGGTTTACAAATTTAATTTGTTTTACAATTATGCAGCAGATGGCTACATTTCTGTTTGTGTAGGGAAGATGGTCACCAAATATGAAGTGTGTGAATGGAAACAAAATTTTGCTGAATGAATGGTTTCCTTTGTAAATTGAATTGTTTGCAAATAGGAGTGGTTCAATATATATATATATATATATATATATATATTTGTGTGTGTACATGTGGTTCAGTACATACAAATCAATATATAATTTTAAGCATTGTTCATGTATTCCACAAGAAGTTGAGAAAAGAAAGAGGAAAAAGAACCATGAAAAACAGCCAAAACATAAATAAATAATGTTAACCTCAAGTTCTAGTGAGTAAATAATTGAACTGAATATAAATAGTCTAAATGTATCAATTGAAAGACAGAATGGTATTGAAATTTTTACATAACCTACTAGGGTTTAGTAGTGTTTTGTTTGTGCAATGTCCTGTAAATACAAAAACGTAGGTAGGTTTTAATCAAACAAGTAAAAGAGCATGTCATGTAAACCTTAATCAAAACTTAGAAGTCAGCATATTAAAGCATACCATACAGACATCAGAGAAAATTACTTTAGACACAAAGAGGAACATTACATAATGGAAAAAGTGTCAATTCATCAGAAATTATAAGTATTCACAGGTGCAGGCCCCAAACAATAGGGCCTCAAAATATGTGAAAAAATATAATGTTACACGTAGAAAAAGGCAAATCCATAATATAAGTGGTAATTTAATTAATTCCTTACTCCCAGGAAATAATAGAACTAAGCAATTAAAAATCATCAAGGACATAGTAACTGAGTAACACAACTAACCAATAAGATCAAATTGACAAATAGAGAACACTGCGTCACAAAACCACTTTATGCATATACATTCTTTTCAAGTCATCATGAGACATTCACTAATGTAGACTATGTTCTCAGCTATAAAAATAAGTATGAATGAATTTTAAAATATTGAATTCATATGAACAGCTTTCCAACCATAATAAAATAAAACCAGAAATCTGTTTTTGAAAAATCTCCAAATATTTGGGATGCAAAAGACATAATAATTCTTGGGCTAACTGGGAAATTTCAAAGAAAAAAACTTAATATATCAACTAAACTAAAATGAAAATGTATCAGAAAATGTAATATTCGGCTAACAATAGTGGAGAAATTTATAGCAGTAAATGCTTAAGTTACAAAATAAGAAAACATTTTTTTTCATTTTATGTATTTCATACAGAGTCTCACTGTGCAGCTCGGACTCATAGCGATTCTGCTTTCATCCCCCAGGCCTGGGATTACAGATGTGCACCACCATGCCCAGAATTAGTCGCCAGTTCAGCACACCCCAGAGTGGGCCAGGCACAGTATGCAGGACAAGGTATCAAACCCTGGTCCCTGCATTTGCCAAATCAGGTTCTTAGTCCGCTGAGCTATCTTGCTGGGCCCCCAAAAGAAAAGATTTTAAATCAATAATTAAGTTCTTACTTTAGGAAAATAAAAAAATAGGGGAAAATGCAGTAAGCCTAAGACAATCAAAATGAAGAAAATAATATAAGTGAAGGGGGGAGAGAAAATCAATTAAACGAAAACCTGATTCCTCCATAGATCAATTGCTGAAGGATTTGTTTTGAATCATGAAAGAATTTTGAATTTTGTTCAATGCTTCTTGAACCAGTCAGGATGATCATATATTTTTTTTCCTTCATTCTATTAATATGGCATATCATATCCACTGATTTGCATATGCTGAGCCATTGTTACTTCTCAGGAATAAGTCCCACTTTAAAATGCTGAGTAACATTTTTAACATGCTGTTGCATTCAGTTTGCTGGCATTTCACTGAGGATTTTTGCCTGCTTGTCAGAAATATTGAGCTATAATATTCCTGAGCATCTGAATTGGTATTAAAGTGATGCATAGCTCATAAGATGTATTAGGGATGTTTCCTCCTCTTCAGTGTTTTGAAAGTATTTAAGAATGAATGGTATTAGTTTTTTATATTAAATGTTTCATAAAATTCCTCCAAGGTGCCATCTGTTCCTGAGCTTTTCTTTGACAAAAAATGTTTAATAACTGAGTCCCTCTCTTCACTTGTTATGATCTGTTCATATTTTGCATTTCTTTATCATTTAGTCTTGATGTATTTCATGCTTCTAAGTATGACTATTTCTTCTATATTATTTATTTTGTAGGCATCTAATTATTTATAATACTTTGTATTCTTTGCTATTAATTACAATGTCTCTTGTTTCATTTCTGATTTTATGACTCTTTTCTCATTTTTAGCTGGTTGCTCTAGCTCAGAGTTTGCCAACTTAGCTTATCTATTCAAATAAAGAAACTCTGGGTTTTCTTTGTCTTTTCTATTGTTTTTCCAGTCTATTCATTTTTGTTCTAATCTTTACTTTCCTCTACTAGGTTTAGGTTATGATTCTCTGCTCTGTAAGGTCTAAAGTCAGATTGGTGAGCTTAAAATCTTTTCCTTTTCTTCCTGTTTATACTTATCACTACAAATTTCTCTCTCAAAAATTGTTTTTGTTGGATCCCATAAGTTTTGGGATTCAATTTTTGTTTCTCTCAAGATATATCTTAACTTTCTTTCAGAGGATATATATGACATGACCACAGATAACATACACAACAATGAAAAGCTGTTCTGAGGTTAATAACAGAAGAAAGATGTCCACTTGCACCAAACCTGTTCAACATAGCACTGAAAGACTTAACCAGAACAATTAGGCAAGGGGAAAAAAACAAGAAAAGAAAAACCAGCCAAGTCAGAAAGAAAGAAATGAAACAGTCTTAGTTGCAGATGGTATAATCCTATATAGAGAAAATTCTGATGACTCCATAAAGAAAAGTATTAACTAAAACAATGAAGTACAGGATATAAAGTCGGCATACAAATATAATAGCATTTCATACCCTGACAAGGATATGAAGAGCATAATAAAAGTTAAATAATATGAAGCAGGGAGATGTACATTTTTCTAGTGGGAGGGGAATAAAGAGGTAGAGGGGGGAGTGAGAAGGGGATGAAGATGAAAAAGAACTGAAATGTGTGTGTATCAAAGACACATAAGCAATGTGATTATTACATATGCAAACATGTACTAAGAAATGGAAATCCAACAAATAAAATGAACTAAAATAAGACATATAGGTGGCCATGTAGAGGTCTATTGTTAAGTAGATATATATGGAATGATGTGTTCAATTGAGAAGACAGGCAGTGTACATAGGTACCTGCATCCAAGGGAATTTGGATATGTCTTTACAGGCATAGGAGTTACTCTTCAGATTCATGAAGCTGTGGTGCTTGCATTGTTTTTTGGGCATTTCCTTAGAAGTTATTTTGGGTTATTGTCATAGTAACATTTCTTTCTAGTCTTTACAGATAGTGTTCCCTCAGAGGCATTTGCCATGTGAAAAAAGTTTGGGAAAGACATTATACTCTACATAGAAGACTCCAAAAGCTCCACCAAAAGACTTCAGTAGCATAGCAAGACACAAAATCATTACTCAGAAATCAATACCATTTCTGCACATGAACATCAAAACACACCAAGAGAAAAATTAGGGAAACCATGTTTTTCAAAATAACATCTAAGAAAATGAAATATTTAGGAAATAATCTAACAAAGGAAGTAAGGGATTTATACAGTGAAAATTACAGTACTCTAAAAAAAGAGATAGAAGAGGATTTCAGGAAATGAAAAATATTTCTTTCTCATGGGTAGGAAGAACCAACATTGCAAAAATGGCAAATTCCCAAAATTTTTATACAGATTCAATGCAATTCAAATAAAATAACATTGATATGCTACACAGATCTAGAGAAAATATTCCTAAAATTCATCTGGAACTGGATAAGAGCTAGAATAGCAAAATCAGTCCTGGGTAGCAAAGGAAAGGCAGTAGGCATCATAATCCCTGACATGAAATTATACTACAAAGCTACTATGGTAAAATTAGCATGCTACTGGTAAAAATACAGACCTGAGGAATAAGAGAACAGATTAGAAAACGGAGACACCACCACTAACACACTCAGCCACCTTACCATTGACAAAGGGGACAAAGATATTAATAGGAAGAAAGATAGCCTCTTTAATAAATGGTGCTAGCTTTCCACATGCCAAAAGCTAAAATTAGACCCATGTCTACCACCATACACTAACTCTGACTACCCAAAGTCAAACTGAGTTAAAGAGTTAAATATTAAAACTTAAACACTAAATCTAGTGTTTAAGAGAAAGTAGGTAGAAATCTTTTAGACATATAGGGAGAGGCAGAGAGTTCATGAATATAAACCAAATTGTATAGGAAATACTTCAAGGAATCAACAGTTTGGAGCTTACATTTTTGAAAAGTTTATGCATGTCAAAAGAAATAAACATAAAGTAAAAAGAAAATCCATGACTTGGGAAATATGTTAGCTGATTATACCTCAGACAAAGGACTTTTTATCTAGAACATATAAAGATTTTTTTAATTAGATCCCCAAAATTCAAAGACCCAGTACAATAATAGGCATCTGAGATGAGTATACATTTCTCAGATGAAGAAATAGAAATAGAAAATAAATATATGAAAAAATGTTCAACATCATCGGTCACTGTCCCGGCCAGCAGGTCAGTCAATGGGGTTCACCTGGGAGAGGAGTGGGGAATGGAGGAGGGAACAAAGGACAAGAGACGCGAGAAATGGAGACAAGACAGAATTCTGATCAAGTGTCGTTTATTCAAAGGAAACTCTGGGTATATATAGTGGAAGCATAGGGAAATGACGGTGGGTAAAAGGCGCGAGTAACTAGGCAACCAGGCTACAAATAAAGCATTAGCACACACAAAAATAATGGGAAAAGGGCTTGAAATAGATGTTTTTGAGAGAACACACAAAGCAGTGAAAAGATGAAAAGGTTATAGTTTTGAAGGAAATGCAAATTAAAAGCACAGTACAATATCACTTCACACGTTTTAAGATAACTACAGTAGTACCTCTTCTTGAAAACAGAAGCATTTAGGAAAATTTTGCTTTCATTCACAAACTACACATCAGGTAACAAACAACCATGGCTACCTTCTCCAAACAAACACAACACAGTCACCTTCCCCAAAATGAAGTTCATAAACGACGGTACAACAGTACTGTTCTATCAAAACGACAAATGAGACTGGGATGGTGGTGATGACAGTGGAGGCTAAGGCAGGAGGATCACTATGAATTCAAGTGTGTCCTGAGCTATACAGTGTGAGAGAGATGGGGTGGAAGGAGGGAGGCAAAAGAAGGAAGAAAGGAGGGACAGAGGGAGAGAGGGAAGGAAGGAGGGAGGGAGGGAGGGAGATGGAGACCGAGACAGAGATAGAGGAGACAGGAAGGAAGGAAGGAAGCAACAAAGAAAGAGAAAAAAATAATAACAAATGTTATTTGTTATTTGTCTCCATGAAAATGTGGACAAAATCAAAGCTTCATACATTAGTGGCAAAACTAAATTTCTACCGTTGTTGTGAAAATCCTTATGAAATTTCCTTAAAAGTTAAAAATAGAAAGGCCAGTGAGATAGTTCAGCAGACTGAGCACCTGCTTAGGCAAGCACAGGATGGGGGCTCAATACCTGGCATAAAAGCTGTGCCAGCTCCAATCACAGGTGTGCTGAGCCCGCCACTGAGTCCAGGTGGAGTGGCACACACTGGCAAGCCCAGAGCTGGGGAGGCTAAAAATCGGAGGACCACTACAAGTCTACACTGTGTAGTGAAATCCTGTGACAAATACACTAAAAAATAAATAAAAATACTATTTCCATATGATCCAACAATTCCTCTTCTAGATACATATCCAGCAGATAAAAAATGACTGTTTTGAAGAAATAAGTGCATTCCCTTGTTTGTTGTAAAATTATTCATAAGCCAAAACACAGAAAACTATCCACGGATGGATAAATGAATAAAGTACCTGTCACATACACAACATGTACACACAAAAAAAAATTATTAACCATGAAGATAGGGAAATTTTGCAATTTGTGACAAGATGAATTAAACTAAAAGACACTGTGCTAAATGAAATAAACCAGGCACAGAAAGACAAATACTGCACGACTTCACTTGTATGTACGTCCTAACAATGTTAACTAAGCTTACAGAAAGGGAGGGTAGTGGGGTAGTAATTAGGGCTCCATGCTTTGGGGAACTGGAGAGATCAAAGAATATAAAGTTTTATTTAAAACATAAGTAAGTTCTAGAAATAAGCATAATGATTAATTAATGATAATAATGTTGCACTTTTTACCCAGCACTTATTTGTAATACATCCTGAACATTCCAACAACAATGAAGGATAAATACTACATGAGATGACGTGTTAGCTTGACCAGAACAATCATTTCACGTATGAACTCTGAGACACTGAGGATAAAAGACTGCAAGTTTGAGCCTGGCTTGGGTAACTTAGAAAATCTGTTAAGAATTTGGCTCAAAAATAGAAAATAAAAAGAACTGGGGATGTAGATCAATATAAAAATTCCGGTTCAATCCCAATAGCACAATAAAGGACTAAAACAAAAATTTTAATACCAAATTCTTAAAAACTGCTGCTGTGAATGAAAACTAATACAGCAAGTACTCTAGCAAGTGATTTGGGTGTCTCTTATGAAATTAGCCAAATTGTCAAGCAACCCAATAATTGCATTATTAGTCATTGAGCACAGGGAAGTTTAACTGGCATAAAAACCTGGACAAATGCTTCTCACAGCTTTACTTATATCTGTCCCAAGCTAGAAACAACACTTATGCGCATAAACAGATAAGTGGATAACTGATCTGTGTTGCAACCATACTATGGAATACTACGTAGTAATCAATAAGAAAGAACTACTAATACACACTACATCATTGACTTGCATGACATTTTCACATGACCAAACTCCATAAATAATGGTGTATTAATGTTTTCCAGATATGAGCAACAGAAGGTGCACAATAGAAGACAAGACAAGGGAACAACATAAAGGACCTCGGTGGTGATGGCAATGTTCTCTACCATGACTGTGATAGCAGATACAGAAATCTGTGTATGTAATAAAATTGCACAAAACATACTCACATACACAGACAGATGAGTAGGTGCAAAGCTGGATAAATATGATTAAGATTGGTAGATGAGATCAAGGTCAATATGCAGTTATGATGTTATACTGCAATTTTGCAAGATAGTACTCTGGGGGAAAACAAGGGGAAGAAATGTACTCAGGGCCTGAGGAGATGGTTTAGCAACCTAAGTGCCTGCCTGGCAAGCTCAAGGACTTGAGTTCATTCCCTGATTCCACATGCCATGCCAGACCCAGAGTACCAGATGCGCTATTCTGACCCCCAAAACCAAGCATGGTGGTGCACACCTGTAGTGCCAGTGCTGGGGAGGCTGAGACAGGAGGATCACTATCAGGCTGATCTGTGAAGTGAGACTCTGTACAAAGTAAATAAATAAATAAATAGGTTTTTTTTTTTTAATTTTAAAAATGTACTTGGGATCTCTCTGTATTATTAATGTAAGTTTCTGGTCATCTCAAAATTAAGTTTTTTTTAACATTGATGTACCCAGAAAAACAACTTAAGGAGCGACATTGAAAATAAGGAAAGGGAAGCCAGCTTGAATGATGCTGTCTAGCACAAGAGCAGCTTTTAACACCCTTATCCATGTCGCTTGGTTTCACCATTTCAGACCACACAATCTTTTTCTGGAATATTTTCCTTCCTGTACATTAACCTAAGAATTCTGGCAGTTTCAAAGGAGATAAAAGAGCAGACAGATGGTGTTACAAAAAGGAATTCATAGACCCAAATATGAAAAAGCTGGCAAGAAAAGAATGTCACCAACCAAAATCAGCATTGTGTTATAGTGAAATTGGGGATTTATTTTGCCTAGCATGAGTGAAAGATTACCTAGAAATCATGGAACTACATTATGAAAATAAAATTTCATTAAAAGAATGAAAAAAGAAAAATCTACAAATAGCCACACACACACACGCACGCACGCACGCACACACATATGCATAGAGGGAAATGCTGGATCCATAAATGATTTACTAAAACTCTTCAATATATTTGAAGAATTTTAAAAATTTTTAAATTTCAAAGGAAATTATAAGCATTTTCTTAACTTCATGTAGGCTATCACATTTGATTAATTCTCAATTAATGTTAATTTTTAGAGATAATTTTAGGTCAGAAATAGATAATAGATAGGAAAGAATGTATTTTCTCTTATCTTTGTTAGAATAGTTTTTAACCTAATAAATATACAGATAAAAATCTCAAATTATTAACCTGTAAGTCAATTCCAAGAAGCCTGTACAGATAACTTGAAATTACTTCACCAAAATTTAGAAACACCATTCAGACAAGTGTTCTAATTTACCATTAATAGGCATCTTTTTGATATACCAATAACTTTATACCAAGATGTTAGATTTATGATTCATAGTAATTTATTTCCTATAATGATAAGCCCATAATAAAAAGTGTGAAAAGACATTAAGAGAAATGAAAAAACACTTTATACTGGCAACTCTAACACCTTTTCAGAACTCTAAAGAAAGCTGTGAATAAACTCCCCATATAGAAATCTTACTTATTTAACTGTGCTAGTATGTGAATAATGGAAATATTTGTGAATAGAAGCATAATACTTTATTAAAATAACATATAATAACACAAATATAGTCAACTTGAACTAGACTTCTTAATTCAACTGTATCTTAAAAAGCAAAAGAAAAACTATGTATATGCTAACCATTTACGGCTAAGAGCCATAGGCACAAACTAGAGATAGCTTCAAGAATTCTCCCCTTATGGACAACCACTAGGAAAATAACAAGGTAGAAAGTATTAATTATTGAACCTTGGATGTAATTCAGGTATAAAAAATAAGATACACAAACAGCTACACTCTCTTTATTTACTGATAAGAGACATACGGTATAATAATGTCTGTAAGTATAATATCCTGTGTGCACGTTCTATGATACCAAAACATTATGAAAACAGTTTGCAATGTATTAATTTATCAAATCCATCTTGTCAAGGTATCTTAAAACTGTCTCATTGATATTTGTACTTCAATAAAACAAAACTAAAAAAAATTAAAAATTTAAAAATTAAAAAGAATTCTCCCCTAAATTTTAAATGAACAGCCACCTGACTAAGGGATGTAGACAAAATCAAGATATTCTCAGTCACATAGAAGAGCATGTACCCAGTCGTGGGTCTAAGCTCTCACACAGGAATTCGAGTCAGTGCCACCACTACAGACACACACTTAAAACTCTGCATCCAGAGCTACCTTTCTTCTACTCCATTAGCATAACTTCCTCTCAAATCATCCCTACCTGTGCTTTCGATGCCTTTTTCCAGGACCCTTGAATTTAACTAAAGCTTCATCTACATTCCTCCAGGTTGTAACCCCAAAGAGCTCACCCATGCCACTCACAATCAGAAATGCATTTAGTTCATTTTTCTAAGAACAGCTAAATTCTTACCAGTTTCAGCAATGCTGAAAACACCAGGTCCAAACTCTCCTCTGAAGCTCAAGGCAAATTCTTAGCAATGAGTCCCTGTAAAAAAAAAAAAAAAAATACGATGTTAAATATTTCCAACATACAATGTCACTGATCAAACATTCTCACTCCAAGGGAAGAAAAGGAGAATAGAGAGGAATCAGACTAAACCAAGATCAATATCCAACAGGACAAGCCTTAAATCTTGTAGTTCTATATCCAGCACCTAGGGCAGAATGTGAATTACATAAGGCTCAGGAGTCCCACCCTATCGTCTTGCTGGTGAGAGCCCACATGTCTGTCTCCTGGAGTGGCTCACTGAGTGTTTATGCCACACACCCGAGATCTCCAACTTTCTGGGGTCTCCACTGCACCTTCAGATTCACTCTCACAGCTTCAAGAATAAACCCCTCAGTGGCACCTGTTATGAACTGTAACCTTGCCAGACATGTTTCATTGGCCTGCCAGGCCTTCACTGAAATATAGGTGGAATCTCCCATGACTCTAGACTCTTACATCCTGCACATCTGAGAAACCAGCATCACGTGGGTGGCGCTAATGTCTGCTGTTAGCTTGAGCTTTAGATCATAACTGCAGCAACCACGGAGTGCCTGGTTGGCTGATCTCAGGAAAATGATTTTGTAAGTATCCCTGAAAGAGCAGGGTACCTTTAGGCACTCTCTCTAAGCAAAGTGTTTCAAAAGAATTTAACTGTTCACACCTTTGAACCTGTGAGGTGTAGTTGGATGATTCTGGAGAGCCTTTAAACTGTCCTTTCTACTGGCCTGATGCAAAACACATAGTTTCTCTTTATTGCCAATATTTCAGCATCCACCTTCCTTTAGCCCCAACTTTACACAAATTTCTTCTCTGGTCAACCTTTAAGTTTCTCACATTTTTCTGGTCAGTCTTTTTCATTTGATTCTCATTGTAATTCTGGGGAGAACCAGCCATTAGTATGTATTCCACAGCCTCAAAATTGGATTACTGTGAAATTTCATTCACCTTTATATTCAGCTGTACACAAAGTCTTAGGACATGGGAAAAACATAGACAAATTATTTTCAGAAATAAAATATGTAGGGTCTTTAGTCGAGTTGCCAAAATAGTTCATTCCCAACTGAAACCCCGTGAGCTTTGTCTTTATTATATGCATTCCTATCACCATTCTGCTCTGTACTCCAACCACAACTACCCACCAGGCTCTGCTTACAAAAGTCTAGGGATTCCATAGTCCACACCACCAAGCCTTTCAAACTTCTTTTGTAAACCAGTTCCAAAGGTTATTGAGACACAAGTCAGAAAAAGTCACATCAACAGATCTACTCCCAATACTAATCTCCCATGTTAGTCAGATTTTCCATAACTTGGATAAAATATCCATACTCACAAGATAAAGCAGCAGTTTATATTGGCTCACAATTTCAAGGAACTCAGTCCATATTTGGTTGGCTCCAAGATAGAAATGGCAGAGAGAATGGGTATGGAGGAGGAAATTTTCTCAATTTATGGCATCCAAGAATAAGACAAAGACAGGGGAAGCTGGAGACATGAATCCTCCTTCCACACTTAGACACTGTACTAATCTCTTGACCTAGTATTGCCACATTTCTCCATATCAAAGTGACTTGATTAATACCACACACCTGAAAACATTATTTTGCCACTTATACAACTTATCAGTCTGCTTTTGCACACTCTAGTCCTTGCCTGCTTTACTTTCATTTCTGACCATATCTACCCTATCATCATTTACATTCTGCTCAAACAATCTACATGTTATCACCAAAATAACCTACAATTTATACTACTGTGTTACAATCTTGTTTTATTTTTCTGCTCAGATTTCTTTCTTTTCAAGTTATCTTCCTTCAGATTCCTTATAAATTTTAAAAGAACAGAGTTGGTATTTTGTATGCTGACCTCAAGTATGCAGAATTTTATCTGACTCACAAAAACTGCATGCATGGTTTTCAAAACTAAGGATTCAGTCAATACAGATCAGTTCCAATATAATTCTTATGTTCTGAAGTTACCCACATGGCCAGTTATATGTTCATACAATTTCAAACTTAGAAAAACTTCTAGAAGCATAAAACAATATCATAACTTGGTATATTATTATGCAAAATTAAATCATCTGTGTATTTTAAAAAATGAGATAGAAATGATTCTGTTTAAATACCAGTAAAACAGATTTAAAAACCTAAAAATAAAGTTAATAGGATTTTAAGATTAGATGAAATCATTAAATTCTGTGGCAATATGAAAGAGAAGACCTGAATAAATGAAACAGCATAACTTGTTCTTGTACTGGAAAACTCAATAACAAAATGAAATTAATTCACCATTAACTAATTACAGATTTTAGGATCTTTTTTAAATTTAGTACATTGTCTACAGGGTCTCACTACATAGACCCCACTCATAATGATTCTCCTGTTTTCAGCTTCCTAAGCACTGGAATTACAGGCACCTGCCACCACACACAGTCTCAATAGCTCTTTCAGTGCATGCTGAGGGTGTGGCCAACACAGCATGCTGGGACTCGAACCTCAGCCACTGCACTCTGCTTAGGCACTTTCATCTACTGAACTATCTGGCTGGGCCCCAATTTTAGGAAATTTTAGTAATACATCAGTAGGCATTTTTCATAATTAAACAAAGCTGTTTATGGGGCTGGAGAGATACATTGGTGGTCTATGTGCCTGCCTGCAAATGCAAGGGCCCAGGTCCATTCCCCAGTACCACATGCCATGCCAGCCTCAGAACCCTAGGAGTAGTGGTACCCACTCATTAACCTAGAGCTAGAGAGACCGAGACTAGATGATAACTTTATTTTTAGCTGAGTAATGAGACTCTGTACTGAATTAATTAATAATTTAAAAAAAAACAAACCTGCCTCTAACATTTATATGGAAAACACACATATGGGAATAAAAAATTTCATATTCTAGGAGAAAAATGAGTGAGAATTACCTCTACTTGACATTAGAGTATATTTCCAAATTCTAATACAGTAATTTGAAGAGAACTATGTTGATACATAGAAATACAGATGAAAACATATTTACCTTACACAATTTCCTTGTTTGTTTTAAATTTCAGTTTATAACACCAAATATAGTCCATGAAGTTAAATTTGGCAAAGTAATAATACAATTTGTCAATTTCTAAGCTGTGCTTAATGCTATTGTTATTACTGATTGTAAAAAAAAGTAACTCAATCCTAATTTTAGGGCCAGGGAGATGGCCCAGTAGAATAAGTGCTTTCCTAGCAAGCACAAGGACCTGAATTCAATCCCTAGTCCCCCCCCAAAAAAAGTAAATCAATTACTGATTGTATTTGTTAACCAAGATGACATAATTGTTCCAATCAGTTGTTCTTGCTGGTGTACCAAGCCTGAGATTGTGTGAAGGTCTAGCCAATAGTATAGGCCAGTTTCAAAGAACTAGAAGCTAGGAAAAATAAGCAGCAAATGCTTATCTCCAATAAATTAAAAAGGCAGACTCAAAGTTTAAAAGTTAGCTACACACAGAAGACACTGCAGAATTGTCATTTCCTAAGAATTCTAAATAGTAGTGTGGTGGTTGATACATATTGTCAACTTGAGGAGTCAGATGCTGGACTGGATAGGCCCAGTGACTCCATGCCCCAAGGTTCAGAAATCCCTCCTTAGGGCATGAAAGGCCTGCCTAGAGTGACTCAGCACAAAAAGTGCATATAAAGGGGCTGAGGAAGGCTTCTGCATGCCATTTCCTCAGAGAAGCACTGATCTTCAGTCACCCCCACTTCCTTGGAGGCACTCCAGTCTTTGCAGTCAGCATGGAAGGCAGGGAGAGAGGCTTGACATATGCCACTAGCTGTTCTTTCCTCAGCTTTTTGCTGTTTTCCTGCTGTGCCATACTGCTGCCTGCTGCCTTGTCCTACACAGTCTTGGAACCAGCTGAGTATGGACTGAAACCTCCATTAATTGTGAGCTAAATAAACCTTTCCTTCCTTAATCTTGGATGTCAGGTATTTGCCCCAGCAATGAGAGAAAAGTAACCAAGACAGAATTTAGTACCAGAAAAGTAGGATCATTGCTGTGACTACCTGGCCATGCTGTTCAAGAGCCTTTGAGAATGGCTCATGAGAAGAGATAGGAAAGGTTTGGAGATATCACCCGCTAGCAAACAGCTAGAATGCCTTCAGCTGTTCTCTATGGGATATTCTGGTGAGACCTTGGAAGTGCTAGAAGACTAGAGTGCTGATAGAAACCCTGCCTATGAAGGCTTGGGACATTTCTTCTGGGAAGAAGGACTGCATTGATTGTTGAACTCTAGATGATGTACATTATGGCTTGGCAGAAAGTTTGTTAGCATTTTACTTGTGTCCAGAGACTTTTCCTGAGACAGATTAAACGTAATAGACTAGTTAATCTACCAAAGGAAATTTCGAGGCAGTCAGATGTTGAGGCAGTGGCATGGATATTCTTTGGGGCTTTTAATCAAACTTATGTTGGGAAACAAGAGCAAAGAATCCAATAGGATGATTTCAAATGTTGTGAGTTTGGCAAAAAAGGAAGTACCAGGAAAGGTGTGGACTGCAAGATAGAGCTGAGATCACCATTACTCATGAGAAACAAAATAGAAAATATTCCCTGAGGGTATCACAAGAGGTGGCAGGTTCTCACCCTTTGCAGTCTAAGAACCACAAAGGTTAAGAGACCTTGCTTTGAGGAGAAGGCTACAGAACCCCATGTTCCAGAAAGGAGGTGGAAGCCACACATGTTCTGTAATGGTGACAGCCTAGAGAATGTTTCCTCAAAATCAGGGTAGAGTACTCAGCCATCCAGACACTCACACCCCACCCCCAGCCAAGAGGGAGGAAAGCCTGGCTAATGTTCCAACTGGCAACAGACCTTGGCATCATCCATGTGGTTTTGATTTTAGGTACATGGAGAATGCAGGAGTTCTGAGGTTAAGAAGGCTTCTAGGCTGGCCACATAGCTCAGTGGCTTAAAGTTCTTGCAAGCAGGCATAGGGGCTGGGAGTTTGATCCCGGGCCTGTCATGCTGGCCCTGCCCCTGGGCATGGGGATTGAGACTGGCCATGGTGGCACATGCCTGCAATCCCAGTTCTTGGGAGGCTGTAAACAGGTGGATCACTACAAGTCCAATCTAGTACTGAGACCCTGAACACCCTATAGACCCTTCCCTAAAATACAATAGATTTCAGAAGAGCTGGAAGGCCAGGCAATGTGCCACTGAGAGGGCACTGTGAAAAGCTATGGGCAAGAAGCCAATTCAATGGACACCCAGAAGTTTGAAAAAGCCAGGAATGTAGATTACCAGAAGAAAGCTGCAAAAAGAGAGCAAAGTCAGCCTGAGAGTGAAGTCATGGGAGCTACCAGCAGAAGTGTCATAGGAGTGGAACCATGTAAGGCTTTTGGAACTCAGAATTAGTTCCAGATTGCTTCAGAAGCTGAACATGGAAAGATAGGACTTAATGTTTGCTCTGTGGAGTTGGGACTTGCTTTGATCTAAATGTTTTGTATCCTGTTGTGTGTACCTTTTGGAATGGTAATGTTTATCTTGTGCCTTTGAATGTTGGAAGCATTTAACTTTTCATTTATACAGGTGTTCAGAGCTAAGAGTTTTCCTTAGATCTTGGAAACTTGGGGCTTGGACTTTTCAGCATTGTTAAAACTGTTAGGACTTTCAGAAAGACTAAGTACTTTTTGCATTAAGAAATGTGTATGAGTCTTCAGGGATCGAGGGGCAGAATTTTATGCTTTTTATATAATACAATGTTGACAGACTTAATAGTGATTCTTAATGATAGCTAAGCCTGTGTTGTAAAGTTGAAGTTGTGAAAGGTTAATAAGGATGTTTTAGTATCTGGAAACTAGTTTACAGAAATACAGGAGCCAGTGAGATGGCTCAGTGGAATAAGCACTTCCCTGTCAAGTGCAAGGGCCTGAGTTCAATTCCCAGTTCTGCCAATAAATAAATAAATAAATAAATAAATAAATAAAATATATATGTAGTTGACAATGGGTGGATTGTGATGGTTGATACATTGTGTCAACTTGAGGGGTTGGAAGCTGGGCTGAATCGGTTCAGTGACTCCAAACCAGAGGATATGGGAGTCCTTCCCTGGGGTATGGAGGCCCCTCTGTAGGGTGTGGGGTTCCTATGCTAGAGTGACTCAGCACAGAAACAGTATATACAGGGTTTTGGGAAGGCTTCTGCGTGTCACTTCCTCAGAGGAGCTACAATCTTACATCCACTGCTACTTTGTCAGAGGAACTCCAGTCTTTGCAGTCAGCATGGAAGGAAGGGAGGGAGGCTTGATAGACACCACTTGCTGCTCCTACCTCTGTTCTTTACTATTTTCCACCACCATACTAGATGGACTGCTGCCTTCTTCCTTGTGCTACTCTGCCTGGAGCCAACTGAGTATAGACTGAAACCTCCACTAACTCTGAGGTAAATAAGCCTTTCCTTGCCTAATTTTGAGCATTGGATATTTTTCTCAGCAAGAAGAGAAAAGTAACCAAGACATAAACCAATATAGTTATCTACCTTAAGCAATTTACAAACACTAACCCTGAAATCAAATTCAGAGAGACAGAGAAACACACTGAGAAAGAGGTTATGAAAGACACAAACCTTGGGAGTAATGAGGTTGAACAACACAAAATCTACTCACTTGTCTGAATTGGTATCAACAGAAGCAACAAAGCAAAAAAATAGAAGCTCTAAAAAAGTCACATCAGAAATAATTTCTCAGATAAGTGCAGAGATGGTAACCATCATAGTTAGTGAATGTAGAGCAGATGCAGAGTGAAAACATAGAGGAGCTTAGGAAAATGATGAAAATGTTGAACACTCAGCATAGGAAAGAAAATGGAATACATGGGGAAAATACAAACAGATATCCAGGAGATCAAAAAGCCAATTTAGGACATATACAGCATAATGAATCAATTTGAGGACAAAATATCACTTATAGAAAACAGGATAGTAGCTAGAAATCATGAGAAATATTCCTAAAAATAACAAGGGACCATGAAAACTCAATCCAACTGCTTCTCGATGATGCAAAGAAGCATAACATAAGGGTGATCAGAATAAAAGAAAAATCAGGAAATAGTACAAATGACATAAAAGGTCTGTTCACAGAAAAAAAATGGCAGTAAAATTCCCAAGCATGGAAAAAGAAATCAACAATTATAGAACACCAATTGCCCATGATAAAAAAAAATCTACACCAAGGTATATATAGTCAACATTCTAGAAATTTAACATATGAACAGAATATTCAAAGCTGTTAGAGAAAAGAAACAAATACCTACAAAGTAAAACTGATCAAAATCACAGCAGAATTCTCAATATAAAAACCTCAAGTTAAGGAGAGATTTGAGTGAAGCACTTTAAGGCCAAAGAGAAATGGTGGGGAAATGTTCAACTGAGAAGAACAAGGGAGGTGGAGGGAAAAGGAAGAAAGGGATAACAAAAAGAACTAGAAAAAATTGGAAAGCTTTTGTAAATGAGGGGAACTGAGGTTGAAAGAAAAAAATAAAAAAGAGAATGGGAAAAAAGGAAGTAGGACACGTCAGGTACAGTTACAAATGCCCTGTGTTGACTGTGATCATCAGGTGTATCTGAAAATGTACCAAAGAAATTAAAATTAACAAAAAAAAAAGTCAGAGAACATACGCAAATCTGTCTTCCTAAGTGTTGTATTACCAATAACCAAGGTTTAGCAACAGTAGCACTCTTTGTTCTTAAGTCCTTTTTGAATTAAAATGAACAGTATTAAATACCAACTCTAAAAGGAGTGAGATTCATGCTCTATAAAAAGTTCACTGAAGGTACAAATTATAATCTTCTGCCAAGAAATGTTTAGGAAAACAGGACATAGCATCTAGGAATAACTGCTTCAATGTATTTGGGGAAGACACAGTCAGACTTTCTTCTAAGATCAGCCAGTGTGTTCCTGACATGGAAATGAGCCCAAAACCAAAATCCACAAGATAGCACATGCCCCCTCATCGAATGGGGAGGACCTTCATTCTACACAGCTTTTATTTCCAGCACCTGGTGAATGGACTTCCCACTCTGGATTGCTGGCAGGCATCCAGAATGGTTGTTTTTGGTGACTCCATCTGTCAGTAGATGTATAGTGCATCACACAGACAGAAATGTCCATGACTCTGCAAGGGAGAGCAGGCGAAGGCTTTAAGGGAGACCTAGTACAAAGCTTCAGGTGGTGCAGTAAAGCTGTGGACTGCTGTGAAACAGCAGCAGCAGTCTGACTAGTTTAGCATGAATCTATCAGGATTAAGGCAGCTCATTTAGAACAAAGGAATCTGTCCATCTGAGGCAGAGGCAGGGTTAGCAACAGTGGCAGGCATATCTCAAGAAGCACTAAAACCAATAAGCAAAGACAAGCCCTGTGTGATTTCAGATAGAAAGGATCACAGGTCCCAAGTTCATCTTTTTTCCATCCCCATAGCACCATCATGAAAAAAAGCTTCTTTTTTTTTTTTTTTTTTTTTTTTTTTTTTAGAACCAGGGATTGAACTCTGGCCCTTGCACTTGCCAGGGCAGTGCTTATTCCACTGAGCCATCTCCCTGGCCCCTAACGAACTATACAAAGAATATTTGTGGTAGACTTTGAACTCACAGCAAAGACCTATTGAAGGTCTAAAATTTGAAGCTTCTCCAAGGGGAAGGCCTGCTTCAGAATTTCCCAACATGAGTCCCAGATTAATATTCCCCTTTTCTAACAATAGCACCCACCATGAACCAACCAACCTGAGTTTGTTAAAGACCACTCACTATGAGCCTGATACAGTGCTAATCTTTAACAAGGATGTAAAGACTTTAAATACATATAATTCAGCTTAAAAACTCATTATAAAAAAAACTAAATGTAACATATTTAAGAAGGTTAGTAATGAATACAATTCTAGGAAACAAATACAGAGAATGAGAAATATGAAGAGATGTTATCTTGGCCTGGAGAAGATGGGTAGGCAGAGGGAGAGGAAGAACATAGTGGGTGGGAAAGACAGAACAAGTGGGGGCTCAAAAGTAGAGGAGAGCTGGCACGAAATGAAGGTCACAGCATCTGGTGAGAATTCATGAATTTGTATCTCCTGGGAAGATATTTGGTGCTAATCATTTTGTCTAGAATTCACTGTAAGCAGCCAATCCACAGCATCAAGGTAACTCCAATCCATCCTATATTTGTTGAAGTAGCTTCTTGAAAATAAAAATCTGGATATTTATTTAGAGCTGTGAGGGGTGATTACATTTTTCTAGGACAGCATTTCATCTCACAGATTCAGCTACAAGGTCATAATTGATTAGTGAGAGCTACCATGTGTCCAGAGAACCTCATTCAGGATATTTTTACTCTAGGCCATCTTTCATCAAACTCAAAGCTTAGAACTTTTCTCTGTGATCTACTTCATACAGGCTGTGTTCAACAAAGGTGAGTAAATCCACCAGCTTTACTAAACACTGTGAGTTAGAGAATAGGATAGATTATATGTTCTTGCTTACATCAATGGTGCTAAAATTCAAGTAAGAAGTTTTCAATAATAAATATATTTCTTGAGAAAATTATATTTATATAGAACATGTGAAAACAAAATAAAATGTGAGAGAGAAGTCACAAACAAGGAGAAAGTTCTTATACTACAGTGTATGACAGCTATAGACCATGCATACTGAGAAATACTGAGCAGGAATAACAAGTCCAGTTAGACGAGGAAAGAGATAGCCAGAGATGAGAGGTATCTTCATGAAAAAGATAATATCTGAATTTGATCTTGAAGAACAAATAGTAGGTACTCAAGCGAAGGACAAGAGAATAAAGATAACTACAACTTCAAAGACACAGAAAAGCAAAGCAACATGATATGTTCAGAAAGCAGAAGTTGTTCCATAGTGATGAAGCACAGCACTACAGAGTAGGAGTGGTAAAAAAACAAGAAAAACAATTTCCAAGAAAGCCACAGGCCAGACCATCAGGAGCCTTGGAAATCAGAGCATAGAACTTGTTCTTTGCTGAGAAGGTGGCAGGGCTGCAGTAACTACCAAATACACTACTGTAGCAACTGAGGGAGACCACCTTACTGGAAGTAAGGAGTAGTTTTAAGCAGGAGGTAATGATGGAATAAAACAGGAATTAAACATAAATAATACTAAGAACAACCAATTTAAAGACTGTTTGGCAAGAATTTGGTAAAATTAGTAATGCATGCATTATTCTAACATGATACTTTTTTAAGGTGGTGGAAATTGAAGACAGTCTGCAGTTACAATCTCAATTCAGAGAATGACTGTATTTTGGGTTGGCCTAGGAAGAGTCAATTTATATCATTGACTCAGAAAAAGTACAACAAAATAATGACCATATAAAAATTCTTACAATGGAAAAGTTCTCAAAAGAACCTTATCACATTTGGACAAATTATTAAAATACACCTTAAGATGTGGCCACAAAGCAGAAAACTGTGCCTAAATGTTTCAAAGTAAGGTAACTGAAATTTTGAGCAGTAACAGATGCTTTCCTCAATAGCACAAATCAAATGTGAAAACCTATGGTATTATATGCCTAGATAATAGTATATATATAAAGCAGTGATTCACATTTCAGAAAAAGAATTAGAATAAAATTCTCAGATTTGAAAACTAATATAAAGAATACAAAAATGAGTGAATAACAAATAAACAGCATTTTAACCTGGTCACAGAAAATAAAAGGCAAACTATTGTTTTAAATCTATCCAAAATTTTCCTCACTATAAGGGTTATAGACAGGGCAGAACTTCAAGGATATTATTTGTAGGCACCTGTCTTTAAATAATTCACTGAGAACAAGCTTCAGAGCAGCACCACATAGAAATAAGAATAAAGAATTGTGATGAGCGTAATGAGATGGCTTAAAATGGCACATGCTCTAAACTTCTAGGAAAAGTTTAGAAATTGGATGAAAAAAGGGGCAATGTGAGGAAAGTATCTTACTGATTATTATGTAGATATTTACTAGACAGACAGAGAGGAGGGACCATGCAAGAGACAGAAAGCCAGAGAACCCAAGCTTGCCAGATATGCTTAAGACTACAAAAAAATTGACACTAATACCAGTAAACAAAATTATATCAATAAGAGGCAGGAGAGAAGTGAATTGGTTGTAATTAACCACAGGACTGGTCATACTAGGAAACCAATAGACTATATATAAGTAAGATGTAACTAAGAATGTTACAGAAAAGTTGAAATGTGTCTGCTTTAACAAAAACTAAAATTTTAAATAACAAGGGAGACACCCATAATAACACCCATACAAAGTAAAGAATGAGGGCCAGGGA
Source organism: Ctenomys sociabilis (assembly GCA_004027165.1). Lineage (NCBI taxonomy): Eukaryota > Metazoa > Chordata > Mammalia > Rodentia > Ctenomyidae > Ctenomys > Ctenomys sociabilis. The sequence continues at coordinate 2,023 of PVKA01004130.1, read as the reverse complement.
GATAACTCAGCAGCATAAGCACCTGCCTGGCAAGTGCAAGATCCTGTTTGATCCCAGGTACCACAAAACAAAAAGCAAAGAATCTAATTGGAAATGCAATTCAATCACCAATTATTGACCTAGAATGCATAGAGCCCTGGGTTCAAGCCGCAGTACCATGAACAAATGACAAACAAACAAACAAAAATAAGTAAGGAATACATTCATTTAAAATACATATAACACAAAACTATATATATTCATAACATCAATAAATGGAAGATGCATAACTCATCTGATAAAGAAAATTACTCACATACTTCTTTTGGACTCATATAGATTGAATAAACAAAAGCAATTACAAAGAATATAAAGATCTAAACAATCAATAGTATAGATCTTATTGATATGTATTGAAGTATATATTTAATGAGTAGAATTATATTCCTTAAGACTACATATGCAATATTTATAAAATTAACATTTTTTGGCTATGCAGAAATGTTCCAAAAAATATAAAAATATAGTTTATTCTGGCCACAGTGCAATACTACTATAAATTAGTAATAAAATCTTTTATAATCCTTCGAATTGTATCAAAAATAAATGAAAAATCTCACTCACATTTCTTGTCAATGCAAAAATATAAATAGTATTTGCAAAAATCAATAGCAAGTAAAATATAATATATGTTATAAAGGGAATATAGTGAAAATAAATCTCAAATAAAATAAAAAGCCTGTGTTTTATATCAATGAAAGTGAAAAAATTAAACATGCAGCACCTAAAATTAAAAAAAAATACAAAAATAAAGAAAATATATTTTCTTTTGAAAAGCATTAATAAAATAGACAAAGGAGTTCTACTTAGTGAACCTACTTTTTCTAGCAAACAAAGTACTAGAATGCATAAAATAAATATAACAGAAGACATAATTATCAAAATAATCTTTTTTAATCTATATAGTATTGATATAAATCCATGCAAGCATTTAAAATCTTTATGAAAAATATAACTTCAGTCAAACCAAAAGGCGGAAATTCAAGTAGATTGCATTGGTCACTTTTCCTGATACCTACTACTTCAAAGGAGGAGAGGTTAGGGCCAGCCAAATAGCTCAGTGGATTAAAGCACCTGTGAGCCGGTGCAGGGGCCAGGGTTCAATCCCTGCACCTGCCTGCTGGCTCTGCCCGCAGAGCACACTGAGACAGCAATTGAGAGTAGGAATGGTGGTTAGCGCCTGTAATCTCAGCTCTTGAGAGGGATGTACACAGGCAGATTACTACGAGTCCAATCTAGTAGTAAGACCCTGAAAACCCTGTAAAACCTTCCCTAAAATACAATAAATAAATAAATAAATAAATAAATAAATAAATAAATAAATAAATAAGTACCGCAAAGGAGGAGAGGTTGATTTGATTTGATCTTATGGTTGTAGAAGGTTCGGTCCATTGTTTACTGCCTCCAAGGCAGGAAAGCTACTGAACTCATGGCAGCCCAGGAACACAAAAAGAAGGGAAAAGCCAGAAACACACCCCCATTGACTCCTCCTCCATCCAGGCCCTCTGTCTAGTAGCACCTTTAGTTATAAATTCAATTAATTAATCTATTGATGAAGATAGTAACCACATGCCCCAGTAGCATACTTTCCAAAATCCCTACTCTGAACACATGAGATGGGGGAGAGGAGACAGGCATTTTTGTTCTAAACAATATCATAGGCCAATTATCACGCAAGACAATGAGAAACCTTTCAAGCTACCTTTCAGAACACCTCCAATCCCAGGTAGCCTTACAGCAAATACTATCAAACAACTAAAATACAGGCAATGCAACTGATACTTACATTGCTTCAGATCATTTTTTCTAAAAATGAACATCCAGGAAGGGAATGGTAACACACTTGTAATCCCAGAACTCAGGAAGCTGAGGCAGTAGTATAGTTGTGAGTTCAAGACAAGCCTGGGCTACAAAGTGAGCTTCTTTTTTCTGGAACCAGGGATTGAACTCAGCCCCTTGTGCTTGCCAGGCAAGTGCTTATTCT